>JABSTQ010006945.1:0-19746 GCA_013358835.2 Ixodes persulcatus
GCTGGCTTGTGTCGACGTTCCGTGGTCCCACACAGGCGAGTACCTGAATGAAGAGTAGATACTGTTTTAGCCTCGTGACATGCATGCTGCCGCCTTGCCCATTGAAGATGTCAGGCGATGCGCGGCTTTTTATACGGTCTTGCGGCGGTGGTGGGGTAGATGACGTCACACCGTACGGAAGATCACGCTGCAGTTGATTCTCTTGCCAGTCATTCTGCTTCGTCGGTCCGGTTTTGAAGCGTTGCTTGAGCGTAGGCGTTGTCGCGCTACTTTCTTCGACAGGGATCAAGCATAACACTTGATTTTCCGCAGCTGGCTTGTTGTCGACGTTCCGTGGTCCCACACAGGCGAGTACCTGAATGAAGAGTAGATACTGTTTTAGCCTCGTGACATGCATGCTGCCGCCTTGCCCATTCTGCTAAATTCTGCAAAACCTATCGCGCTACGACTTTGTGCAGCGTTGCCCACAGATGGTGCATTTTTTTGTAAAATTTTCAAAGAGCGAACTTACCTGAGGAAAAAGTAAAGAAAGAAAAAGGCTTAGCTCCTATGGAAATGCAGCGACGCCACCGGTCTTCAAAGAGCACGGCGCCGTTTCCCACGGGACACAAGAGGTGGCGCAACGAACGCCGCCAACGAACGAGCATACGGCGCGCCAGCGTCTTTAGCAGACAATCTTTTCGACTCAAAAGCGGCGCGCGTTCCGCAGGCGGCGACAGTCGCAGAAACAAAAACAGGCGCGGTAACAACAAGCAACTGCAGTTCCTTGTCTGCTAAATACGCCGGCTCTTGGAGTCGTCTGCTCGTTCGTTGGCGGCAGTTGGCGTCGCGACCGCTTGCGTCATCTCTTGTCTCCCGTGCGAAACGGCGCCGTGTTGTTTGAAGACCGGTGGCGTCGCTGCGTTTCCATAGGAGCTAAGCCTTTTTCTTTCTTTACTTTTTCCTCAGGTAAGTTCGTTCTTTGCAAATTTTACAAAAAAAATGCACCATCTGTGGGCAACGCTGCACAAAGTCGTAGCGCGATAGGTTAAGAAACCGAATTTTCCGGTCGATTTAAAGAGCCTGCCGTCTCCTTGTTCCACCCTGTAGATTGGAGTACGCTGCAGCAACCTGGGATCCCGATCACACCACGCTCGTATCTAACATTGAACCCATTCAGAACCGTGACGCGCGGTTTATCTTTTGTAATTATCATCGTTCAGCCAGTGTGTCATCCATGAAATCTAACTTATCTTTGCCACTTCTTTCTCTGCGTCGTAAAGTATATTGTCTATAGCTTTTTTATAAAATTTACTTCTCTATCCCTACTCTAAAAGAAAAACGTATTCTCCCTCCCCCGCACATCTCCTTTCGCCTTGATCATCAGTATAAAGACGGAATTCCCCAGTGTCGCTCCTCCACCTACCTCGACTCTTTTATCCCCAGGTCGTCATCGGAGTGGAACAACCTTCCCGCATCTTTAGTATCTATATCATTTGATTCTTTTAGAAGTGCATTAACCAGCCATTTTTGTCAGCAGGCACCCTGACTGATTTTTCTCTTGTATAAAATTTTGTATATAGTATTCTCATTTTTTGTATTATGTTTTGTTACTTGTCCCTCCCCTCTGTAATGCCCTCGGGCCTTGAGGGTACTGAAATAAATAAATAAAATAAATAGGTCACACAAAACGTTCCAAAGCTAGGCTTAGTTGGGAGTTCGGCTCCCATCAGGCATCTTTGGGCCCAAATCGCAACGCAAGTGCCTAAGTTAGTTTAGGCCTCATTTTCCGGTAGCTCAACTGTCTTCTGGCATTTCTGGGCCTAAATCGCTTAACAAGAGCAAGAGTTAGGGCTCACTGTCTAGTAGTACGGTTAAGGCTCTGTTATACTCCGATGTTGAGTGCAGCGAACGCAGCGTAGCGTATACACGTTTGCAAGTGCGGTCTCAGGGCGCCGCCATCTTGCTCAGTGGAGTGACCTTGGGCGCGGCCGTAATCCGATTACGACGCCTTAGCAAGGCTTCGTAATCAAATTATAACGCCTCCAAGCGCACCCCAGCCGAGCAAGATAACAGCGCTCTGAAGCCGGACTTGCAAACGTGTTTAACGTGCGGCCTTTCATTGGCCTTCGAACAGGAACACGATATCTGCGATCAATCAGTATCCATGTGCGCTGCGCTACGCCGCATTTGCTACGCTCGACGTTGGACTGTAACAGAGCATTTAGCATCTGCCATCTTGGGACCTAATTCCTCTAACAAATGCCACAAATGCCAGAGTTAAGTAATCAGGCAGAACCCGTTGGCGATGGTTTATTTATGTTTGGAGGTAGATGACCGATGCGATATTGGTGGTACGCGTGTAGTCTGCAACTTAATTAAATACAAAGTAGGTTTAATTCGGCTCGCAACTTTTCATTTTACTTTCGGTGCATCTTGAATTTTCCAGCTTAAAGGGGTCATGAAACGATTTTCCTACTTCTTCCTCCTTAGCTTTAATCCGCAACTCAAATGCGAATTGTGAAATCACGTCGTCGTGAAATTCTGCGGCACCGGTGCGATGACTCATAGCATCCACCGTGCTTTTAGAGCGCAGCTCTTAGGAGCCCGTTGCCGGCTTGAGCGGCGTCGCCGTCGGCGTCGGCGTCGGCGTAACCTCAAGGTCACGTGACCCTCCAAGGTCACGTGACCCCCCCAAGGTCACGTGACCCCCCAAGGTCACGTCACCCCCCCCCCCCCGAGGTCACGTGACCCCCCAGGTCACGTGGCCGCCCAGGACACGTGGACCCCCAGGTCACGTGGCCCCCAGGTCACGTGGCCCTCCCCCCCCCCCCCCGAGGTCACGTGACCCCCCCCCCCCTTCCGCGCCTTCCCCCCCTCCTCAAGAGCTGCGCTCTAATTCGGCGTTACAGGGAGTTGTAAACGGCTTTCATTTTTTATATAGAGCTTTTTTATGCACATCATAGAACTTGTCATTCGCCAGTGACGTTAAGTTCCGTCAGGGCACTCATTGGCCACGAACGCGAATCCAAATATTCGTCGACGGATCGATTGTTGACGAGCGCATACGTCCGAGTGACGCAGTTCTCGTATCCAATGCGTGAGCTGGGCTCGGCTGACGTCAGGTTGGCACCGCTGACGCGCTTTAGGAACCGCAGATGTATCATAGTGAAAAGGCGGAGAGCTTTCGAAGGAAAGAAGGTACAAAATAGTCCGCTATATTTTCAAATGTTCGTACCGAAAGTCAGGCTTTTGACTTTCTACCTTTTTTCGTTTGGCCCACTGAACGATGTGCTATTAGTAAAATCCCAATATAAATTGGTTTATTCCAGCCCAAAATTCGTTTCATGGGCCCTTTAAAGGTGGGCCGAATGTTTTGCCACAGCAGACCAGACAAGAGCGATTTTGCCAACGACATCGAGCGAGCGGTGCGGGAGATTGACCTGTGCACGTCTCGTAAACACTTGCCATTATTAGGCGAAGCGTTACAAAAGTGAAGTGGAGGTCTGTGCGTATTTTGAATTGTGATGTACAAATATCAAAGCCTAGCGATAGCAAAAAGAGGAAGCGGCCGTGGCTCCGTAGTACTCCGTCCGCTTCGCAATTGGGGGAACGTTTCAGCAGTTTTTTGAATAAAATTCTGGCGGTGTCGAATTTTTTAATATTCACTTGAAGCATTTAAAATCATAAGCCCAGCACCCCTTGCTCTCACAAGCTCCCCCCTCCCCCACCCACCCCCCAAACTAAAGGGGCCATTTTAAGCCTTGGCTACGAAACACTACCTTTGTCTTCCATTTATTTTCACTCAGTCAAAAACGCAAAAGGAGCTTAGCTGCATTCAACTGTCTTCAACCTCGGCTTTTGTTAAGCCTCCACACCTGCTTGTGTGTCTTCGTGGGGCTCTGAGCGAGCGTAACGGAGGAACGCGTGACCTCTCTCCGTAGGAAGCGTAGAACAAAAACGCTTGGACGAAAATGTGTCGTGTCGAGTTTTAGAAAGATTATCAATAATTTTATTACTTCGTTAACATACGTCCAACGTCCTTCGCGTTCCACAAGATATATATGAGTCACGACTCACTGTTGGGTCCTATACACTATCAAAATTGTTTATTATATCAATGAATATAAAAAAATAAGGATTTCTGTTACGTATCTTGCGTTTTTGTTATTATTTTTATTTACTCCTGTTTTCTTTTTACTTGCTATAGTAAGTTACAGATCAAAAAGGTAGCGGCAAATGCCCCCCAAAGGGAATCATATCCCGCATCCAATAGCGTCCCATCGTTTCCGTGACATCGCCGCCAACGCGCGAGGAGGGTGTTGCCTTCCAGTACATATTTGCTTTATCTTTCAACTTTGACTTAGCGTTGTGGAAGCCACGAGAGGGAGATTAAAGCTTTCCGCCTCCGATGGAAACAAATACGACTTTCGGGGATTAGGTTCCCCCTCCGATGGATACAAAGGTCGCTTTCTTAAAAAGTGGGATCGGAGACAAGTTGGCATCACTCTGTAGCCAATATCTATTCATTGAAGCGGAACAAAGAACGTTTCCAGTGAACTCTTTTTTCGACTGTGGAGGGATTTGATACGCGCGCATCACGCTTGTGGTAGGAGCTTCTCCTACCTTCTTAACTTGTAACCGAGTATAGTACTTGGACTCTGCACCTGTTCTACGCTACGCCTGTCGTTTCTTAACTCGTATATTTTTATTCTGTTGTATATAAAATCAAACGTTGGATAACTTGGGCAAATAGTTTGGAAACAATATTTCAAAGATCAAGTTCGAATTTGTTTGCTGTCTCGACATTCATGACCGTCAGACTCATCCAGACAAACAGGTCAGGTTGTTGAGGATGGTAGGAAGGGCATAAAAATGAAGCTTACGGTAGCCTCTGAGCTTCAACGTACAATTTCCCATTAGACTTAGGCTCTATCCACTAAAAAAAAACTAAGTATAATAAAGAACTGTAGGTTACCACCCTGAGTCCATCCGTAGGTTTGTTTACAAGATTTTCGAGCAAGCAACTTACATTTTTATAATGTAATTTTGAAACTACATTCGTTTTATGCCAAATATACGATTGTTTCATAAATGTCCACAAATGCCCAATATCCATTTTAAGATAAAGGACATTCTAGTGCACACTAATCAGAATAAATGTATTATTCTAAGACAGCATAGACCAGGTTCTCTTAATAATTATGGTAGGACTATGTCAATGCAAGCATCAAAGTTTATCACAGCTGACCGGACTACAATGCTACCATTCATCTCGAGAACGTAGAGGCCTCCCACTCGAAAACTTATATATAATAAATTTGTAAAGTCGCCATAGCAGGACTGACCACCAAAAACAACGAATTGTCTTATCGCAGAGAGTTGAAGCTCCGATATTTTGGGTAATAATAAAATTGTACCTTGAAGTTTACAAGCTTGAATATCTCATTTTTCTTTTTCTCTGTATTCGTCAAAAATGCGATCGGATTGGATAAGTGTTCTTTGTGTTCCACCTGAAGCAACGATATAACTTGGCTCGGTTCATTTACCATACTTTATATATTCATTAATGCGAAAGCTTCAACTGTTCCATGGACCAAACCGACGTCATGAGCTTTGAAGCCGCGCTAGACGGTACCTAAACTCCCGTCCCAAAGGAGCGAAGTGAAGCCGCGATCTGATGGATAAGCTCCCATTGGTTGGCGCGCGTCATCAAGAAACGAGGCTGCCATTCGCTCTCGCGCGGCGTAGTTTAAAAATTACGCCACCAGAGAAGCCCTCTCCATGGCGGTGCAGCGCACGCAGCGGCCCGGCCGCCAGAAAGAGATGCGAACCTGGCCGCACAGCCCGCTCGGGCAAACTCCGGAGAGGCTGCACGGCCGAGCAAAGCGCGGCGCGGCCAATTCACGAGAGCGCGCGCTCGGCAATTGGCCGCTACGTCCACAGTAGCGAAACGTGGCCGTCCACGCCACTACGCCACAGACGAACAAAGGGAGCGGAAGAACGGCATGGATGCTTTCTCATTCACAACTCATAAGAAGTGCTTAGGTGTCCTTGAACTTTTTTTAATTATTAATTATTCATTTATTCATTTATAAATACCCGCAGGGCCCCGAGGGGCATTACATAGGGTCGTGGGGGGTCAGTGCGAGGCGAATCTTGGTGTCTTCGGTGAATGAATGAATGAATATGTTTTAAAGGCGCAAGGGTCAAATTTTGCCAAAGAGCGCCAATGGCATGGTTATTGGTGGCTGCTATTATTATTATTCACTAAAGTCAGTAAACAAAGGTTAAAAGATACTTAAATAAATTTCAAGAAATGGATATCCTTCAGGAAGTTAAATACCTTCTCACGGGATACAATCGACTCATGTCCGAGGAGAAAACAAGGGTGAATGGGTATCTGCTGTTCATAAAAAAATTGCAAAGTGATGCTTCCGCTGATATTCCTATGCTGGGCATGAGATTAAAACATATAGAATCGTTAGTTGTGCACCACATCTCACACATTGAGGAGCGTCAGCTTTGTTAAGCGCGTATGGCCTATCCTTGTTCGGCAGATTGCAACATCTTTGTGTCTGGGTAAGTTTAGAGGTGTTCGGCGTTGTATGATTAAAAATATGAGGTGCAGTTTGTTTTCGATGAGTGTGTCCCACGACTGCTGCCACTCTTGTTTGATTGCAATTTTCAATGTTGCCTTCAGGTGTGTACGGGGAATCAATATGTTGGGTGCCGTTATTGATGCCGTGCGTGCTGCACTATCAGTTAACTCATTTCCTCGAATACCAGAATTCCCGGGAATCCATGCAGCAAAATTTAACTACGGGGTTGTGCCTATGAAGACCCTTAGCGAAAAGTCGTTCAAAATCAGTATACTAAAAGTGCACTTAAGTATACTAAAAGTATACTTTCAGTGTGGACTTCGTACGAAATGTATACTTTAAGTGTACTTAAAGTGTACTTACAGTTAAAATGGTGGTGGACTGACAGTATACTCGCCCGTATAAAACTAGTACATGTAGTAGAATCGTAGTGACCGCGGTAAAAAGTAGTTCAAAGTCAGTATACAGTAAGTGCACTTAAGTATACTAAAGGTCTACTTTGAGTGCTTGCGGTCGGCGTACTCAAATTATAATAACGGATATATATATATATATATATATATATATATATATATATATATATATATATATATATATATATATATATATATATATATTATATATATATATATATATATATATAATATATGGTCTAATCGGTTAAAGGGAAACTGAAGAGGTTCTGTATTTAAGAAAAAACACTTCAATGGCCTTCGTTCGGCCCCCAGGATCACGAATATCGAGATTGTTTTTCAACTCGGTGCACGGAGGCTGCATAAATTAATTATTAAAGTACCGCCGAAGCCCCTTCTTTCTGTGGCATGACGTCAAACTAGGAGGTTTCGGAATCTCTGCTCTCGCGCATCTTCAGCGCCTGTCAAAGCTATGCACGCGCACTCTTGCTATTTTCAAAAAGGTCAGAAAGAGACGTCACGGCAGGGGTCAGTGCGGGAAAATATACCTGGCAAGCTTGCAATTGCACGCGCTCCCACACGTGCGGCACGCGCTTGGCGGACCAAAGATTCTAGTATGACGTCACTACTGGTCGGAGGTTTTTTCGTGTTACCTAGCGTTTAGTTACATGTTCGGGGAAAATGAACGTGATATTCAGATTCACGGGATAAAAATACGCCAGAATTCACCTCTAACACGTTTTTTTCAAGAAGTGTTTCAGCTTCCCTGTAAGGCGTCGCCCCGGATAGGCGAAGTTTGCGGGTTCAATCCCCGCTCCTGGCCCAATTTTTCGCCAGCTCTCTTTCCCTTTTCCTTTCTCTAACTTTAATGCAATAAATTCAATAATCCCCTTTTCCCCTCTTTGTTCACAATATTACTACAGCTGCACTTGTCAATCTTTACTCATTCCCATTATATATATATATACATATAGTATAATGGGAATGAGTAAAGATTGACAAGTGCAGCCGTAGTAATATTGTGATATATATATATATATCACAAGTTATAATATTTTAGTAATATATATATATATATATATATATATATATATATAAGTATATATATATATAATATTATAGTAATATATATCTATCTATCTATCTATATATATATATATATATATATATATATATATATATATATTGCGGGCATCTAACTCCGATTCCTTCAGACCCTGTTCCCGGATGAATATGACACAGCAATACTTCGCTCTCGGCAAAAGGGTTTATTCACTCACTCATTGCCGGTGGGGGGTTTCGGGATCGGGGAACGGTCATCAGCGAGGCCGGGGGGAAGTCCGCTGCCGCCGCAGCTTCTCCAAGTCCCAGCGGTAGTCCAAACCGCGTCATGGGGACGTCGTCGTCCAGGGTAGCCGTCCGGTCCGTTAGTCGAGTCCGCCACTCGACGTAGTACCCGCACTCCCCGCGCCAGCGTCCGTGTCCCGTCGATCTCCACGCCAGCGTCCTCGTCTCCTTGTCACCGCTGCGCGCAACTTCGCTGCCCGCCGTTCGAGAGCTTCACCATCCAAGCCGCCGTGCGAGAGAGACTTCTTTTGTCCGGCTTCCCCTTTTCAAGCCTTCGCCCCTTTGTTCTGGGGGGCCAGTCCCGTGACGTCAGTTGGCCTAGGGGAGCGGTCCAGCCGGACCTTGTGCTGCGCGAGGTCACCGCCGCTCCCCCGAAGCATGATGCATCTCGGAGGTTTGGCGCGCTAAGCTTCTGCCGGAAATTGGGCCCCGGAGGGTCGGAGCGGGGGAGGGCAGCCAGATCTCCACACCTCCCTCCCCTCAAGGCTCAGACTCCGGGGGAGCTTGAGGTTGCGTGGTTCCCAGGAACTCCGGTGGGGAACTTGCTCAGCTGAGGGTCACCGATGATGACGAGCACCCTCGATGATAGTGGTGGTGGCATCAAACCAGGCAGGTCAGTGGTGGTCGTTCATGCACTGGGAAGTCCGCGACCGACGGAGCACGTCCACGAACTGGTGCGGAGCACCACCGCTCACAACACGCACGGGCACTCAGGCACACACAACACACGCCGGCTCTTGAAGTTCGCTTCCGTCCCCAATATCCCAGACAGCGAATCGCGCAAAAACGAATACCGGCACGCTATATCAGACAACGCGACGAAACCAAAATCTTTCGATCGTTGGACATGCCACGAAATAAGAACAAAACTCTTCATTTCAATACTAACAGGCAGGCAATCATCAAGAACGTCACGCCACAGATTCGAGAGGTACCTAAGTGGAAAACTATTCCTCAGCTAAAAAGTATGAGCACTCGGTATATATTCAAATCGCACATACGCCCACTATACAACGTTTGCTCCTATAAAACTCAACCGCATTCTTTTAAAACAGAAAACAATCTATACCAGAGCGTCAGAACAGCACACCTCTGACAACAATATTAATCTCCAGCACATTCGCGAAGAACGCACAAAACCTCAAAACCTAACAATAACCTCCCGTAAAACAGAAAGGCAACAAATCCTGCCCCGTTCGCGAGGTGCGACTAAACTATCTACGGAAAATAAACACGCTGCCAACAGTAGCAATTAGTCAAGACGGGCACTCCTGCACTCGGCGTTCACGACACCCGAGCTACAAACACGCTACAGCCAAGCTACGCAGCACGCCTTCATCAGAAGGGAGAATCACCTTACTGAAAGCCTGGTGTTCCGTGATACCGGCCACAAATACCAGTACAAAGGGAACAGTATCTAGATCGTGCGGACAGCAGATCTAATCGGACAGCCTGTTTACACGGCTATGTCCGTAACGTCTGGGCATGTACCAGACGTTACCGCTTCACTGCTCGGAGGCGACCACCCAACAGGAGCGACGAGCGCGTAACGGCGGTCCGCACCGAACCCCGCACGGGCTCGACAACCGCGACAAGCGCATCGACGTACGTTAGAGATCTCCCCCGGCCAAACCCCGACACCGCATAACTAAAGAGTCTTCCAGCTGGTGTCAAGGCTGGCCGGGATCGAGCAATAAAAGTACGCCGTCAACGCGTCTCGCGACTGTTCGACGTTCTCGACTCGAGCAACGTGTCGACATACAAACGCAGTAGGGTACGCACAAAGCTCGCCCCCGACCAAGTCAACACGCCGCATGACTGAAAAGTCTTCTTGCGACTGTGAGGACAGGTAGGGTTCGAACAATGTAAATATCCCACACACGCACCTTTCATCTTCCGCGCAACAAGCGCGACACTGAAATTCCAAATAATCTAACCGGCCGGTCTTGGAAATGGACGAGCTAATAAACTATATTTGCTTGGCATGAACAGTTTCCGCAGCGTCGAAGTGTCTACCGCATTTACCGCTGGATTCCAACACCCGCTACCCATTCATGCAAAGGCTGCAGTTTGTACAGCGACGGGCTGACCCAACGCACAACAGTTATAGGCCGCCGACGGCCATGCCGCTGCCATAATTTCTAGGCTTCCCGGGCACGTACCCGCCGACGTGAACCGTACGTTTTCCCGGGCCAACCGCGCATCTGTACAGGATAAAACTATGAACAACTCGTCACATCCTCACAAGACCAACACTCCCCTCGTGCAGCTTTTCACTGCACAAGCACAGCTCATTACCCACCTAGCTGTTTTTTCTCCCCTAAATCTATCATTTTACTCTAATCCAGGTCTCTGCACGACCCATTACGCCCTCGCGTCCCAACGCGAACCCAAGCACGGCCGAGAGCCGTACCGCCGTACTGTATATCCGGAAGGCAGCGCAAAGCGCGCGCTAGCCGCCCCTCCTCCGGAGACGGAGAAAACGAAATTAAAGAGTAACTCCCGCCGCGAGGCTCAACCCTCGATATGGCGGTGTGAGGATCCGGAACAAACTGTGCGCACAATTAAACGGAATCAACCTCACGACTCTACAACAAGAAACGCACGGGTCATGCCCATCGCGTCAGACTGGGCTCCACGGAGCATTACGCACTGCCACTGATAAAGTGAAAACGGAAACTCTGTGGTTTTCAGGATTCCGATGTCTGCGCACCAGACATCGCGTATCCGGCAAGATTTAGTGGGCTTAGCCCCTAAATGTAGCCTCTGGCCACAAGGTACTCGTTGAAAGCGATCTTGGCCGGAACCACAAGAGCGCGTACCGTACCTTAAAACACTGTCAACTAACGAAGCTCGAAACCGCGCTAACAGCTCAAGCAAGGCCAACTGGGAGCTAGCATGCAATAAAACCGAGACGCTAGTATCCTCCCGGACAAAATGCAATGCGGGAATAATTTCCAAACACAGTCCATGCATGCAACCGCCATCCGCAATGGGAGCGTTCTCCACCCAGAGCGATGCCTCTCTAACGCGTCCGATCGGTAACAAGCGTTCCAAAACATTACATCGATACGCGAGCAAAGGCGGTTAGGCGCGTCACATCCCCCAAACCGTGAGCTTGCGTCTTTTCCAGCAGACGTGGACGGTCGGAGGCGTAGGTGGGGTGACGCCCGACGCTACGGGCCTCGAAAAGTGCGGTAATTTCAACGCACACAGCGCTCTTGCACAGCAGGATCAACCTGCCAGCATTCATCGGCGCGCTGAACAGCAAAAAATCACGGCGCTTCTCGTAACGGGGGATACGCAAATTCCTGACAGGCTGGGGAAAAGGGTTAACCCCTAACAACAACGGTCAAGTTCCGCGCCTCCTCGTCGGGCAGGCGATATTGTCAGGACATTCGTGCGGCGCGCCCGCAACGAAACTTCGTGCGGCGTTCCTGCGACGAAGATCACCCCCAAAAAGAGCGCGAAACAGTGTCCAAATTCAACCGGAAACAGGTTAGGAATCGGAATGCCTGCCTGATCGAAAATCAGGCCCCACGTTGCGGCGCCAGTTTATGCGGGCATCTAACTCCGATTCCTTCAGACCCTGTTCCCGGATGAATATGACACAGCAATACTTCGCTCTCGGCAAAAGGGTTTATTCACTCACTCATTGCCGGTGGGGGGTTTCGGGATCGGGGAACGGTCATCAGCGAGGCCGGGGGGAAGTCCGCTGCCGCCGCAGCTTCTCCAAGTCCCAGCGGTAGTCCAAACCGCGTCATGGGGACGTCGTCGTCCAGGGTAGCCGTCCGGTCCGTTAGTCGAGTCCGCCACTCGACGTAGTACCCGCACTCCCCGCGCCAGCGTCCGTGTCCCGTCGATCTCCATGCCAGCGTCCTCGTCTCCTTGTCACCGCTGCGCGCAACTTCGCTGCCCGCCGTTCGAGAGCTTCACCATCCAAGCCGCCGTGCGAGAGAGACTTCTTTTGTCCGGCTTCCCCTTTTCAAGCCTTCGCCCCTTTGTTCTGGGGGGCCAGTCCCGTGACGTCAGTTGGCCTTGGGGAGCGGTCCAGCCGGACCTTGTGCTGCGCGAGGTCACCGCCGCTCCCCCGAAGCATGATGCATCTCGGAGGTTTGGCGCGCTAAGCTTCTGCCGGAAATTGGGCCCCGGAGGGTCGGAGCGGGGGAGGGCAGCCAGATCTCCACAATATATATATATATATATATAGTGTGATTTTTTAAGATCAACACATTAAAAACGCGATAGACAGCCCGATGCCCGGCGGACATTAGATGAGTAAACAAACGTCACAGTACCTTGTCTAATTAACTTTTCTAATTGACAGAGTAATTGACCATGATAAATTTTCGATCTTAAAGGGGCTATGAATAAACTCTCGCCCAACCGAAACAATTTGCGAAAGGGCGACGAGTTTCGGGTTATTCATAGCTCAAAGTCTGCCTTTTGTGGCCTGATAAAAAAACAGCGCGCTGTACAGAGCGCAGGATGTTATGCTTACGCAGTCGCTTCAGACGCACCGTTTGAAGTATGATGCTGGAGCATCCACCAAAAGCACGGTGTCAAAAGTGTGCAAGTTTGTTCATGCTGAATCCGACAGCGCTTTATAAGGGTTGTAACTTCACTAGAAAATAAATAATGCATGGAACTCCAATATGAGAAGTTCTCATTAACACAAACACACATGCCATTAGCGACATGCCATGTCAAAACCGCTAAGTCCCTCTCCATTTTCCCCACCCCTGCCGCGCGTGGTTCTTGAATTGGGGGAAGAAAGTGAAAAATGATAAACAAATATCTCAAAGCCCCTTGCTGTTTCGTGAATAGTTTTGATTGGGTTACGCTTTAATAATGACTGCCTCTAAAACAGCAATAAAAAAGGTAATTTACGAATTTTAGTTAATTAATAAAAATGTTGCCACGGTTATCCACCCATGTAATGTCCGCTGAGTCGGACGACACACTGAAGACTGCATCAACGTGGCAGCAAGCCCCTTTTTTCTAAAAACCTGTTGCTTAAAAATATCACCGGATATACAGCTGAAATAATGTGACAAAGGGATGCTTCATTTCTCATTTCACTGCAGACCACGTGCCACGTGGTCCAAAAGTTCACCGGGGAAACGACCGACACTGGCACTGTCAGAGCATACTTACGTCGCAAATGCAGCATCCACTATAGCCCTAAAAAAAAGCACAAATAGAAAAGTTAGCTATATTGTACGCCACGGAAAGTAGTGTTATCTAACATGTCAATAATTATTTTAGCTAGTCATTTCTACTATATTTATCGATTGATAAGTCTACTTTTATTGCAAAGATAGCTTTTATTTGCCCTGAACTGTATTTGTTACCTTTATTGAAGAATAAAAGGTTACTGTAAAAAACTGTCAGCACTATTCGGAAGCTAGACGATCGAGGGCAATTGTACCAAGTGTTTGATGCTGCTGATGCAAAAGTATGCACATGTCTTTGTTTTCAAAGTGCACCGCCACTTGCGTGCTGCCTCGTAGGCTAGTAGACAGATAACGTTTGCAGGATGATCCAGTGTTTTTGTAATGCAGGTCTCAGCTCACTATACGCTGTTTCAGATATCTGCATCCACAGCAAGAAAAAGGACAGGAGGCAAAGGAAACCACGGCTAATAACGGGGACACAACATGCTCCACCTTGCATAGTCACATGCAGCGCAAATCAACTTCTGAACCGCATAAGCGAAGTTGTGTTATAAATGGAAGCTCGCTCTGAAATTGGCTGGAGAAATCGGCGCCTTCATGTGACAACCTCAAGCTTTCACCGAAAGTTTTTCATTGTGTAGATTAATCTTGCAAAGCTCTAAGACATCTCAATTCACGTGAAAAGAACTTGACAATTGCAACAACGAACACGCCAACACAGTGGACCGAGAGTTCCACGCTGTAAAAAATCTACGCAAATTTTACGTGTCTTTCCCTCGCCAAACAAATCGGGCACGCTCATTGTTTCAAAATACGAGGTTGCCCTCATTATCTATTTGTCGCGAGAGCCGAGCCTTCCAGAAAAGCCGAAATCCCAGGAGTGCAAGCATGCGCAGATGTATCAGAATAGCCTTGGCGACGAAAGAGAAATTGCTTGATATACAGGGTGAAACAAGGAGACGGAAGGCTCTTTAAATCGACCGGAAAATTCGGTTTCTTAACCTATCGCGCTACGACTTTGTGCAGCGTTCCCCACAGATGGTGCATTTTTTTTTTGTAAAATTTGCAAAGAACGAACTTACCTGAGGAAAAAGTAAAGTAAGAAAAAGGCTTAGCTCCTATGAAAACTCAGCGACGCCACCAGTCTGCAAACAACATGGCGCCGTTTCGCACCGGAGACAAGAGATGGCGCAACGAACGCCGCCAACGAACGAGCATACGGGCGCCGAGAGCCGGCCTCTTTAGCAGACGAACTTTTCGACTCAAAAGCGGCGCGCGTTCCGCAGGTGGCGACAGTCGCAGAAACAAAAACAGGCGCGGTAACAACAAGGAACTGCAGTTCCTTGTCTGCTAAAAGCGCCGGCTCTCGGCATCGTCTGCTCGTTCGTTGGCGGCAGTAGGCGTCGCGACCGCTTGCGCCATCTCTTGTATTCCGTGCGAAACGGCGCCGTGTTGTTTGAAGACCGGTGGCGACGCTGCGTTTCCATAGGAGCTAAGCCTTTTTCTTTCTTTACTTTTTCCTCAGGTAAGTTCGTTCTTTGCAAATTTTACAAAAAAAATGCACCATCTGTGGGCAACGCTGCACAAAGTCGTAGCGCGATAGGTTAAGAAACCGAATTTTCCGGTCGATTTAAAGAGCCTACCGTCTTCTTGTTTCACCCTGTAGTTTCGGTTTTACACAGAAAAAAAACCTAAAGTTTAGATAAAACCTAAGATTGACTAAATTTTTGTTAATTGTTTACAAAATTTATATAGTGACATTATTATCATGAATATATATTGATTTGCTTAGTTTTGTCTTCAAAAAAAAGAAAGAGCAAAAAAGAGACTTTTGAAAACTGCGCATGACCATCGCTATTGCAATCAGCTTCCGTTCGGCCGCCGCGGCCGCTGTTTCCCGTTGGAGTTCCGGAGGCTTCGAGCATCGCTCCCTTTTTAGGTTTTAGCCGTTTTAGCGGATATTTTAGATATCTTAGTTACGAATACCGTGTTCAAGAATAACAAGCGATTACTGAGAGCTGGGAGACGCTGCGTCTTACCAACGCAAGTATGTGGCGGACAGTCATGGCTGACTGGTGCAAGCCCCGGTGAGGAAGTTTCGTTTGTTTCTGCGTAGTGAGCCGCTGTTTCAAACTTTGTCGTGTACCGTGTGCTTGCTAAGCTATGCTTGATTCTAACTATGCTCTACCCGGTGTTATTTCGTCATTTGAAAAGAGCGTATCTTCAAAATGTATGGCTCTCTCCGCAGAGTGAGAAAGATTCGCGTGCGGCGGAACCGAGGGCCAGCCGAGGGGTCCCTATCATTTCGTCGAAACTCGTTTCGTGGAAGTACGTTTCGTGGACAACTTTTCATGGACACACGTTTCGTCGACACTGTGACGTTTCGTCGAAAATCGTTTCGTGGAGAACACCGCCCTAAAACGTTTCGTCGACAAACCTTTTTTTTTTTTTTTTTCCGCGGCGTTGAAAGGGATGCCGGAAACTCAAGGTGCATACGGTTGTAACAGACGACAAAGACGACCTAGGAGAGCAACTGCGCTACCCTCGCGATTTCATCCGGGTCACACAGAATAAGCAAGAACGCACAGGACTTTGCGCGCGGCCTATTGGAATATTTGTAAGTTCCGAAGCCCGTTTGTAGAACCTACAGTTACTGGAAGAAGAAAAGTGGCTGGGAAAAATATGCGTAGGCGCAAAACAAAACTTTGATCCAATGGTGGGTTGTGGAAAAGGGGGTGGACACTGTTTTCTTTTTTCTAATTCGTTATGTTTAAACAGAAATACAGCTTGCTGCTTTTTATTGCTACATTACAACCCTAATGTTTTAATTAAACATGTACATTGCCCTCAATTATTCAAAAGGAAAAGTGATGCAGTGTTTTACTGGCTACTGCGACTTATACGCGAAAAAACTGTTTAGCCGCACTCGTTTCATCGTTATTTATCCTTAAAGGACACATGCAAAGAAAAAAAACATTTTTTTTAAACAGCTTAGATGGAAAAAGGATATCATAAAACGATTTTACAACGAAAAAAAAAATTTTTAGAGCTATATTTACGGCGCTTTACGAATTTGTAGCTGGCGCCCGCGGGCGCCGCGGAAAAGTGGCCCTTATTTATCACGTGACGGGCCCATATTTGTCACGTGGTGCTCGCGCTCTTTCGGAAGCTTCCTATGGCCTCTAAAAGTAACTTATTCACCTTTGTTTGAAGTATAACAAAAAACTAAGATGAATAAGTAATTTTTAGAGCCCAAAAGAAACTCCTGAAAAAGCGCAAGCAGACGTGATCGACCTGTGCGCCGGTCAGATGACGGCGGCGGCGCCCCGAACCAGACGAACTTCTGCGGCGGCGGCGACGGCGGCGTGGAGAAACGCGTTGAAGCGGCGTTCGCACAACGCTCAGCGTGCGGCGGCGGCGTCGCTTTACGGCTCCGGCGACGCAGGGCGGCGGCGCGCGGGCCTACCACGTGACCAGCGGCGGCCCCAGCGGGCGCCAACTACAAATTCGTATAGCGCCGTAAATATAGCTCTAAAAATTTTTTTTCTTCGTTGTAAAATCGTTTTATAATATCCTTTTTCCATCTAAGCTGTTTAAAAAAAATGTTTTTTTTCTTTGCATGTGTCCTTTAAGGGCCGTTTAAAAAGGACATTACATAAGGAGGGGGCTGTAAGCAATGTCAAGTAAAAATAAACAACAAAACCACGAAAAACAATGGCACTCGCACTCCCGCGAGCACGCTGCCCGCGAGTAAACCTAAAAAAAAAACAAAAAAAAACACGAGAATTGGTAATAAATAAATAAAACATTCCCCCAAGTTTAGTCTTATAACAAAACGTAAACCATAGTTGATATCAAGTGTGCAACTTAATGCATTATATAGCTTCTCTCGAGCAGCCGCCACATCCAAAGCCTTGGAGGCGGGAGTACCACTATACGACATTCAATTTTTTTTTTTATCGATGCCAGCAGACAGATACCTGGGGCAAGTTTGTAACCCAGCTCTGAGGCTTCCAAATCTAGTGTTCTTTGGTCACGCATTGGTTTATGTGCATTCAAGATTTCAGTACAGACATAACATATGCAGAACTATTGTGTTATTTAATATCAAGAAGCTAAATATGCTAAAGTCTAAAAATTGTATGCGATCTGGTAAGTACAGTACGTTAAATACCCGTTGTTTGGAGGAAAAAAGAACCGTGTTTTATCACTGTAAAAGTAGACTACGCGTAACCGAATGCTCAGTCTCCTCCAAAGTTTAGGGCTAGCGGCTAAGACCAGATGCCAATTAGCTTAAAAACCGATTTTATGTCATTTTGAACTAGATAATGGCTGTGTGCAGCACGAACAAGCCTTATTTTTTTCTTTCAAATATTCCTTAAGAGCTCCAGTGTTTTGACGTGTGGACCATCTATGATATGTTCATGTAGCTCTTGTGGATTCTACCAGAAGACACGACGCGCGGAATGATACACTTGCTCTGGAAACGACCTTGCCACTTCGTCAAGACAGAGTGCCGGCGGCCAGCCTGCAAAGGGTTGCATTCGATGACGTACAGGCAGTGGCGTCCGCCGCGACACCCCCCTGAGCGCTGCACCCGGGGCAGTCCGCCCCCCCCCCCCCCCCCCCGCCCCCTTGTGACGCCACTGCGTACAGGCACCTCGATCACGTATGCTGGCGAAAGCGTAGCCCTCAAGAGCAGCGCACATTCTTGAATGTTTTAAGAACCTAATTTGATAAAGAACATTGCTGGAAAAACTTTCCGGCTTTGACAACGCTTCCCCAAAAGTTCGGGCAAAGGCACGAGCGATAAGGTATACAAATCTTAAGTTCCGACATCGATGCAATCGAAGATCCAGAAAGAAAAGAAAAATAATTAGATAGTTTAAGTCGGTGAGGCAAGATGGCTGCGCACTGGTTCGCCCTACTTGGCCCAGTCGGCAATTTTTCATCCATCCATTCAGCACAAGGCTGCGCGCCGCGCAGGCGCAGAGACCGCGAGGAGGTGCAGCTGGCGGGAGGAGCTGGCTGAAGGAGCTGTCGACGAAACGTCGCAACGTCTGTCGATGAAATGAGCGAGCGCTCGTTTCCACGAAACGATCTGTCGATGAAGCATCGCACTGTCGACGAAACGATTTGTCCATGAGACGTCGTTCGACGAACTGATTGCCACCGCCAGCCGAGGGCCTGTTGGTGGTGCCGTCCTACGATGCTCGCCCGCCGACGCTTTTGCGGAGCGTTCTAGTGCAGTCTGACGGTGAATCAAGCAATCACAGGTCATGCTAGTTCTGACGTGTGGTCCCAACAGCCTCTCGCCAACGATTTGTTTAATAAAGCGGGAGCGAGAAAAACGTTACAAGAGCGAGCAGCATGATTTCTTGCCTGTGCTGATGCCTGTGCCGTAGAGACGCGCGGTCTCTTTGCGTATGCCGAAGCGGCACGCTTTCAAAGTTTACGATTGCGTGATGTAAAAAAAGTGAGTTTGGATGTCACGTTTTGTAGTGGCGGCGAAAGCCGCTACAAAAAGCAGAGCAGTTAGAGAAAGCAAAAACGTAACAAAATGCGAAAAGGACCTGAATATTCGAGGGAGTTGAAAGACAACCAACGTACCAACTCGCCCAGTTATTCTTTGTCAAAGAATAATAGCCAATAGTAATAATTTAAATAAATGCCAACTTTTAATTGGTTACAAATTTGTAATTGATGCAGTACAGCCCTACGCTGCTGTAGTGCTTTTATGATATCAGGTAATGTGTAAATGTATAGGATAGTTCATAGCAACCATTTATCTACGACCCATTATATTGAATCTTTCCTCTAAAAGCTCGAAGTTATATAAAAGAAAGTGCAAATAATAAATTAAGCCGCACCACTGAATGTGTAATAGCATGTGACTTGTATGTATATTCTCAGCAAAAGAAAATGATGTTAACACAGAGGTTCGGGCGAGTTGGTTGCTCATGATCTACTGGGTTCGCGTGCACCTGTCCTCGGCGATCTCTATCTAGCGCACCTCGACAAGAAGTTAAAAGATTCATTAGACACCTCCAAAGTTATAAGCTTCATATCGAAAGAAAAGAAAAAAGACCAGTTATTATCCCATGCCCTAGCCTATAATAAAGTAGAAAAAGACAAAGAAGTGTAAATACACCCGAGAGTTGACAGTCAGCGCTGTGTAAGTGTCTCTTTCTTTTGTATGTGTGTTGACTCGTGTGACTGTTTTGCTGG
>JABSTQ010006946.1:0-22616 GCA_013358835.2 Ixodes persulcatus
TTTTAATTGGATAATTGTTCACGTTTGTTTCATGCAGCCCTTCTTCCTGAATCGAGAAAAGGCCCCAAAGAGGGAATACTTCACGGCAGATGGGTATCACATCCACCGTATCCTTGGGGTCCGCAAGATGAGCAAGCTCATCAAGGTCCATGTCAAGAAGAAGCTCGGAGCACAGTGGATTGGTGTCAGACACTGTCTGGAGCTACCACAGATCTACTCGTGCAGCCACTGCACACTCGTGCAGCCACTGCAGGACAAGAGACCACAAGTTGTGGTTGTGCCTCAACTTCATCCGCCACCAATAACCATGGTAAGCTGTGCCAAACTGCATTTAGCTAAAAAAAAAAAAAACACAGGGTCTCTTTTGTTATCCCCAAGACGACTTGAAGGCGAAAGCCCAAGCGCCGATGCATTAATGACAGACACGCGATTTACGGATGCGGTGTTACCCCAAGTGTACACCAAGTAAACAATCTAATCTCGAAGACTGCATAAACATTGTGGCTCCCTGAAAGCCAAAATACACTATGGGCAATCTTTATTAAGGCGAAAACCTTATATGTTTCATCGTTCAGTCCTTGAGAAAAAAACATGTCGACAATACGAAAGGTACCGTGCAAATATTAATATTCCTCCAAAAAGACTTTTAGCCCACGTCCCTCGGCTGGTGTCGAACCAGCAACCTTTCGTTCAGTAGTTCAACGCAGTACCCCTCCGCCCGTGGCGGTACATAAACGTTTTGGTACCTCTCATATCGTCGACATTTTTTTCTCAAGGACTGAACAATGAGACATACAAGATTTTCGCCTTAATAAGGATTGCACACAGTGTATTTCGGATTTTAGGGAGCCACAACGTTTATGCAGTCTTCAAGATTAGATTGTTTACTTGGTGTACACTATGCTAGGCTACCTCTGGTTTCTTTTGTATGCTTGTCTAAACAAATGATTTGATGCAGTAATGAAACCGTAGTCAGCATCATGAATTCATTGAGTGCATTAGTTATGACAAAGTGTGCCTACCGGTTTAAGAAGGATTACGTGCTTTCAGACATATTCGAAAAAAATCCAAAAATGACTAGCCGGTAAAGATCCGTCAGATCGTATTTCTTCAATGAACTTCGATTGTGAAGCTTGTACATGGCCAAAAAATAAAACCACTGGGTGACATTTTTTTTCCGCTAGACTACTCAATACAGGCTCTGACTTACCAAGAAAAGATCTCGCTTCCCTTTTAAAATATTGACCAGTTAAAGAAAAGGGGAATTATTTTGCTAATTTATGCTAAGGACAAATCATTTATCTATTTCTGAGACAGTTAAAAAGCTAAGTAAGCCAAGACCTGAATTTTCCAAAAACTACTAAACTCTGAAAACATGGAGCCCTACTTATAAAGGAACACATTTGCTTCTGAGTGACATCCCACACCCTCTCTTCTCTTCCTGCAGCCAGCAAGCCATCGACTGCCCGCCAACGACACAATTCTTGCGGTGCCGGACCTGCCCAATAGAATGACTGGGGAAGGTTTGTAACAATATTAGCATAGAGGATGTGATACACAAAGACTGCTGGACGGTACACGACAGCCCTGTTGCTGTACATTGTTCTGCAGGCCTTGTGTCGCACGTCCTCTATGATGGTAATGTTACTTATTATTCACCACTCTGACAGCATTGGCAAAACCTTCTCAAACAGCCTTTTTGAAGGCCAACCATATCCGTTTTCGAGATGCCCACTTATGGAAGCTGCCTCCCGTGTCTCGGAAACTTTGTAGTTGAAACCATTAAAGAAAAGTGTCCAAATTACCTGGAGTATGCCAAGATCTACATAACATCACTTTTACTGTGCTCTCCCTTTGCAGAACAATCTGCATAGTGGTGGAACCATAGAAATTATAGCATCTTTTATTTGGGGATGCTACAAATGTTTTAGGAGCCTTTAAGTTAAGACACAAAACACAGAAGTTAGAGAGGTACAAAGTTTAACATTTATTACCTTGAAAGCGCAATGTTTCAGCCAAATATGCCATTGAAATATAAAATGTGCCTACAATTTAAACATAGAAACACACTTCACTCAATTTAATCACGCGTCAATCTATTTTGTACCGAATAGAGCAGCGTGTCGGCTGCCCCGGGACAAGTTTGTGTGCAGTCTTTCTAGTCTCCAAGAAATGCTGGCACTTCCATCATTACGTGCACCGAAAAATCAAGGGAAAGTAAACAAACGAGAAAGTAACTGCATGGAAAGGTCTTTAATCCGTGCTTGTTTGGGGGGGAAGAAGGAGGGGGGGGGGCACAAAGTTTTCTTTTGCAAGCGGGGATCACAATGACGTCGCGGCAAGAGTTGTAGCAGAATGTGCATGCCTGTTGGTTTGCGGGTGCAAGCACCATGTCTACCAAAATGGAGTTCCGGTTCATTTTGTTGTGCGGAAAACATTTCTGGCACTGCGAACTTTTAGTCAAGGCAACAAATTCTTGGCCACAGTGTGTAACCCCATGATGCTCGATAAAGATGGATCTCCATTGTGATAAACAACTCCTATCCACCAAGCAGGAGACACATTCTCTAGCAGTCAGGCTCTGCCGAGAGCCCCAGGCCCGTACCTGCAAGATACACACACAAAGAAAAGCAAGCATTAGACGCACAATACAGAACTGAGCAGTCGACAAAGTGCTCAGTTCTCTTGTTCGGTTACTCGGCCCAGAGTAACCCAAGCTGACTAAACCCATGCTGCTACCAAGAAACAGCTGCAACTGAAGTGCCCAGACATTGTCAGGGAACATGAGTGCATGCATTTTAAGGCAAACACTCAAGCCCAATACAGCTGTGATCAAGTAAGATCCCTGTTGCACTGCAGCACAGGAATCTTCGAACAGCACAGTACCTCGGCGAGATATGCAATGAGCACAAAGAAAAAAAACTGATCTGAAACTGTCGACACGACGCTCACAAGGAAGCTCGCAATGTCTTTGCACACGTGCAGAACAAAGATCGTACCTAACTTACCTGCAAGCACCCTCAGACCCACGACCAAGACATGCGGTTAGAAAAGCAAGCATGCCATGTGGCTCAAGACAACTGAGCAAGGAACACCCCTAACGCTTTCAGCAACGAGGCAAACCAAGAAGCACAGTGCCCCGGCCAGCTGGTGTTATGCAGTGAAAAGAGAACATCTTGGGCAGCAAGCAACAGATGCTGCATACAGTGCATGCACGAGATTTATTATGCAGTGAAAGCAGGTTGAATGTCTGACAATCGGAACATGCACTCTGAGCAAACTCCTGTTAGTAAGAAAGGAGGGGACAGAATAGTTAGCACAACGTGGACCTCCTCAAACTGTGTCAGGGTGGGATCCGGAACCCAAGCTGGTGTTGCTGCAGAAAGTATGTGCGCCTCACTCGGGGTTCACATGGAACGTAATTACAACCCTGGCTGGCTTCCGAAGTGTTAGCTAAATATTAACCGCTCCGGCTTCGCAAGTGTTAGCTAAAGGGTATTTGACGGAGCATGTGGATATATCTCTCCGTGTACTGTAAGGACCATACGCTGCATACAGAGTTTTATTGCATCTGAAAATGCTATATGCAGTTAACGGGAAAGATGGCATGCCTATGACCTATGACAAAGCTTGGCTTCTGATAAAGATCCTTGAAATTTGATTTAGGTGGAATATGGAAGAACGCTTTACCGTTGCTGACCGCATAGCCTCTCTCCTGCAGAGATAGTGTTGTCGGCGCTCGTAGTCTCCTTGGTCAGCAGTGGAGCAACGAGACAGGAGATGCTCAAACCTTGAAAATACACAAACACAACTGGCTACATGCACTATTGAACAGATGGGACTCAGGAAAGCATTTATACACACATGAACTGTTGATATACAGCACTAGAAAAAAAGTGCAAAAAAAAGGACCGATTCTTACACATCGTTACATGCACTGAAAAGGCTTGCACCTACACAAATACTATAAAGGACTATTTGCAATAGCTCGATACTTGACGAATTTCTCAAAGCGACCCGTTCCATCGGGCAGAAGCTTCTGGGACCAATTCACGAAAATTCAGTCGTTTGCGTTAGGTGTGACAAAAGTAGTGATCCCTGATTGTGATTATTCACCTGTACAAAGCATGCCAGACAGCTGGTGTAGCGAGTATACCTGCGGTGTTTAGTGCAAGGAGCCTTTAAACCCACCTGATAGTACCTATGGTAGTACACACAGGCAAAGACAGCGCTTGTTTTTGTCTCGCACGCGATCGCGAGAGCTGGGGGAAGCAAGGTACCTTCATGTAGTCAGCCAAGCGTTTAGACGTTAGTATTACAAGACTAAACCTTGTGAATTTGCCGTCTAGCGAAAGTACAGTACCTTAATTCACTGAGATGGTGCACGCTTCACGTTTATATTTATGCGGTGGTACATATGATCAAAAATATACTAAACATACCAAATAAAAGCTAGCATAACTTACTTGGTTCTTGACATACAGAAGGACTCGAAGAAGTCCCGGCCGTCGGGTCCTGGTACATCTGTCGCACAGTGGCGGCGTACTCGCCGAGCGTCTTTCTAGACCTCAACTGCGTGCGGATGGCCCTTCGCTTCTTCTTCTTCGTACTCCTCAAGTACTGCTCACATGCAGCCGCGAAAGCAGTCAGCCGAGTCATGTTGACGGTTCTTGCATTGCTGACGTACCTTACCACACAAAGGTTCATTAATGCTCAGCAATTCCAGCTTCGTACGTGGGATCCACACAAGATGCCATCACGAAAGCAAAGGAATGAAGACGGCGCGGCGCAACCAGCGCACCGATCCCACAGATTAATTTTCATTGGACACCAGCTCGGGACCAAAGCTGCATTTGATTGGTCGTCACTTCACCGCCAGAGTGCGCTCGTGCCTGCGTGCGCCCGTGCGCGTTCGCCCGAAGCTTCACCGTCCAAACCAAACCGCACGATTCTGACTCAGAAGGCGCGCCCGGAAACAGCAAAAACGACGCGAAATGCGTCACATCCGGAGGCGCACGACCTACACGCGCAAAAAGAAGCTTTGGTTTGGAGCGCGCTTTAGGCGCTAATCCCGCATTTAGTGGGCTTCACTTGCGATGTGTCTGTCCGCTCCCGCGCCTCGTAGCAGGATTGTTGCAGTGGGGGACTCTTAAACATTTTTAGAGGGTTTCGAACCCCCCAAACCACTCCTCCCCCCCCCCCCCCCCCCACCCCCCAAACCTCTTGCCTACGCCTTTGGAGATATCAGCTGATCTTTTAATATCTTATCCATTTTTTTGTTTAGGAATATTTGTTGACCAGTAAACCTACCACTGAAATTCAAAACTAATTTTTCATCTGAGTAGAAGTTGCTCAAAAAAAAGTAATTAAAGTAAACTAGTAATTACCAAAAAAATGTAATTGGAAGTTACTAAACTACTCAAAAAAGTAAACTACAGTAATTTAAGTAGAGTAGTTGAACTGCGTATAATTCCCTACCCTCTTCTTCACTTGCACGTTTTGCGGACAGCAACATCGAGAAGCAACAGCTGTTAAGTTCGATCCAGGAACTTTGTTAGATTGAATCGTGTGAGGTTGTTGTAAAACGCTCGTACAATGTAGTCTAACAGCACATTTGGCTCGTCTTAATCGCCCACCACGAACACCAATATGGTTAAAGGGGGGAGGCAACAATTTTTGTACTTTGCGCAAATACCGCTTTGAACGGATCCCTGACGTTAATGACCCATGAAACACGCGTTCGTTTTTCACCCCACGCTATAGAAGTCCCAGAAAAAAATTAAAGAAAAACAAGCAGCGTTCACCCCCTCAACTCGCAGCCAGAACAAGCGGCCCCGTGATCTGGAGCCGATTATATGCCGCCAATGTTGATCATAGCCACGCGCTGGGGTTGGAAAAGCACAGGACACGCGCTGAGTTACAGACATTGGTATGGCTCGGCTATTATCGTCGTTGCAGCGATTGGACGCGGGCCACTACCCGAATGCTTCTCGAGCTAGTAATTGTCACGACCCCAAATCGAGTTACCACGGAATGCTCGGGTCCAATCTATGAACCGCATTCAAATATCGTCATATGGGTGTACTGCGCTCCCCACGTTACGCCATCAAATTTTGCAAAGGAGAGATTGAATGAAAATGATCGCTTTTGTCTTTGAAATTACACCGCAACAAAGGAGTTTCTTGGCCAGCGGCGTTGCATGCGAGTATCCTTGAGTCCCACTAGTGCCAGTAAGCTCGTGTAAAGTGAAAAACATTCCAATTGAATATCGTTGCACAGCTCCTTTAAATGCCGAGATTTTTAAAGGTAAATATATCAACAAATGAAACCCTGCATCCGCTTGTTTTCTTCTCCTTGTGCCCTTCCATCACGGCATTCAAATTCGTATGTTGTCGTTTAATAATAATAATAAAATTTATTTACTATATAAGTATGGTGGGAGTTGAGAAAAAAAGCTGTTCAAGCAGCTGGACGGGTCCTCAGCCCCCTTACAGTCGCACAGCATGCAGTTGCAAAGAATACATATACGATACATTATATAATACTTAAAATAACACAACATATATGCAAAATTTCAAGAGTGATAATAAAAGTTACATAACAGTAATCAAATAATACAGCGATCCATGTACGAAACAGAGAACAACGTTATGACTGTTTATTTTGAAGGGATAAAAACAAAAAAAAAACTTTGCTCGATCTAAATAAATATGGTAATCAGCAAAATACAAATATAACGTGTATGTAACGATACGTTTCATTTTTTTAACTGTAACGGGAACGAGTTCCTTTTACACATATGAAACCTGTAACGGGAACGCGTTCCAAAAATCAGAAGGAACGAGGAACGAGCTTACGTTCCTTTTTTGAGGCACGTGTACAACACTGCTTTACGGTAAACCGCCTTTACCTAGTGATACAAATGTGATTGGTGCCTACTATATGTGTCATCTATCTGCTATTCCCCGAGGAAATGAGGGAGGGGAAGAGACTAGAGCGCGCGAGACGTCAGAACGCCCAGCTCTGGTTGGAATGATTATTGGGTAGACCTCAAGCTAGCCTGCTTTGTCTCCACTACACTCGTCGAACGGGTTAGAACTTGGAGCGCCGGCGTCCGGCGCTTGTATTTCGAATTCGATCACGTTCGCCGACTGCAGCAGAAATAATGGCAGTCTTTTTCTACACTGCGCTCGTCGAACGCGCTAGACCGAGGCACGCCAAAGTCCGACGTTTGGCTTTCTCATTCGAACGCGTCCGACGAGTACAGTGGAGACAAAAGCAACTATAGCTTTAGGGTTTACCCGCTAATCATTCGAACCAGAGCTCGGCGTTTTGACGTCCCCTCTCGTCTCCTCCTCGCCCTCAGTTTCCTCGGCGCATTGACCATAAAAATAATTTCGAATCCGGCGAAAAGTTTACTTAGGGCTGGACTCCGTCGAGCGAATACGCCACGACGAATTTTTCCCGGCGGCGTTCGCTCCGCGAACAACATCTAAACAATGAACTTTTAAAAAAGAAGACGGGTTTATAAATTTTTTTATTAAGGGAGGAACGATGTTGTCCCCTATGTTTCGTCAGAAACGAAGCAACGTTGGTACCTGGAGACGGGGGGAGAAAAGTTCCTCCATCGTTTGCGTAGCAATATGGCGGCTCCGGATTGAGTGAATTGAGCTTAGTAAGGCTTAATGAGGGCGCTATACGGATATCCTAGTTCTTTACGCGTAACGCTGCCGCGATTCAACCGAAAAGAGTCAGCATAGTTTTCGCTCAGGCGAATACCTCGCACCACTTGTGCCCCCCCCAGGCCGGATAAGCAGCTATCATAGGAAACGCAGTCAACCGCTTCGCTTACATCCAAACAAGTATCTGCTTTAGGAGCGAGGGCTGTAGCAAACGAAAACATAAAACGAGCTTTTCATCAACTGTATTTATTACGGAGGCCGGCTTCCCGCGGAGGAAAGGGAAAGCGTTTCGAACGCAGTCACTCAGTCTTTTCGTTTTCTACACTGCGATGTTAAACGGAGACAACCGAAACCCGCCATGCGCGCACGTCATGCCTCACCTTTGCAATTCTCCGCGACGCATTTTCTTCGTTAGCACCGCGCGTCAGAGAGGAGTCGTGAATCATTCGCGACACAAAAAGTCGTACCGAAAGAGCTAATTCCAAGCAGCCTGCTTGGCTCATGGCACGGTCCAGAAAATATTGCCAAACGTGAAAGATGGTTAAATGGCTAGCCACCCGATGGCAGGCACAGGCAGATTAATTGCAAATATCAAGACTAGGGGGTGCTACAAATTCATCGGCCACAAAAAAAACAACAAAAGAAACAGTTTGTTTGTCTTTTTTTTGTTGCAATTTATAGAAAACCAGCCTTATCGTCTGATGGCACTCGGTAACAGGACACAAACCCAAACGTAGCGCAGAAGACGCGCAGACACCCGGCAATGACTTGGAATCAAAGTTGCGGAGTCGTCCATTTTAGCCCAGTGTAGGTAGCACTGCTGGTAATGCTCTGCTGGCAATGCTCGTTTGACAAAATTAAGGTACAAGCGTCAACGCAACCGAGGTGCTCTGTGTGTTCGGAGTGGGAGACTGAATAGACATTGTGCCAAATTACCCAAGCATCAAAAAGAATGCCGGAAACGTAGGTACACGTGCTGCGCGTACTGGCGTCTTCAGCTCTAACAGTTTGAAAGCAAAAACTCTAAAAACTAGTGGCACTTCGCACGCGCGTTCCACGGACGCTTTCTTTGGATTACTTAAAGGGACCATGAAGGCAGTTTCGAAGTTTTATTCGACGATTGAAATGGATGTCAGGCACGTCTCAGATACTGTTGACCAAGTTCTAGCCCGAACAGAAGTTTGGGTGCCGCACCAATCGAGCAAACAGGCGCGGTAATAATAGCGCCGGGAACGATGCCTGAGACCCCACCGAGGAGGCGGCAGAAAGGTGTACTAAAGTGCGCCGTTGAAGCGTGACGACAACGGGCTCCTCGTCTGGCGATTGGTTCAAACGATAGACGCGCTCTTGGTTTCGATTTCGGTGGTGAGATGTGATGAAAAAAGTTCATTTGAACGTTGGATAATCTTTTAAAGTTGTAGTTGGGAATTAATAGGTTTCATACCGTGTATAAAAGCATAATCTGAAGCGATCCCTCCGTTTGTCACTGGTTGAACGCATCCCGCACTGCTACCTCGGGCGCGTAACAAGCATCGAGCAACCGTGGAAAAAAAAGAAAAAGGTACGAGCGCTGGGGGCGGCGGACTTTTGGTTCTGGTTTCGTGCGTCGTCTCGTGTTCGCTTTGCGAACTGGTGTCTCACAAATCATGCCGCGTTTATGTGCAGTAGTAGGTTGCGCGAAAGGTCGGCTAAAGACGTGTGGTCGATCGGGCGACGTTAGTTTGCATAAACTGCCGACCGATGCAGCAATGCGCAGCATTTGGTTGCGCGCCGTCGTCTTGCGTAGAGCTGTGGACAGCGGTGTCATGATTTGTTTGTTGCATTTCCGACCAGAAGACTTTGAGCAGCACCTTCACGTCAGCTGGAGTCGCTCTGAGGCGGCGACCGAGGAGCTGGTGGTAGGTCTATGGCGCCTTCGTAAAGCGCCAATCCAGAGTTCTGCGTCCTTACCACCATCTCCCGTTCAGTCGGCGTGAGGTCGCTGAACGGGAGCTCAAACTCGTTTGCGAGCGCGGCGTTGCCGCCCATTTCTTCCAGGTTTTTTTCACAGACCGCCGTGCACTATAGCGAACCACGGGAACCACACTGAGTGTGCACTAAATCCTACCGATGCCGACAGTGCTCCTTGACGTCACTTCTCTTTCCAGAGGCGAAAAAGGGAAGAAATCTGAATGTTTGTTTCGGTTTCGCAGATTTATTTGCAGGTACAGAAATAAGAGTCACAAAGTTCTAGAAAAAAATTGTGTGGCATGCCAGGACCCCAATGCTTCCGAAAACACCTTCTTTTAAAAAAAAAAACTTAAATTGCCTTCATGGTCCCTTTAAGGGGGATTCAACCGCTATTTATTTGTACCCTTTTCCTCATAGATGGCGCAGAATTTTTCCGGAACAAACGAGTTGCACGTTCGCAGCTGCACATGCAGGTCGGGCGCTCGAGGTGGGCTCGGGCCACGGGCTGTTCGCCGCCGATCTCGAGCTAGATCTTTTTCGCTCTGCGTCCGCCGCTGCAGGAAGCGGCCAACAGGCGGCTCAAGATACGAGCTAGTACATACGTAGATTACAGTGGCTTACAAAACGTAGAATAAGCTCTGATTTCTGAATGAATTCGAAGTTCCATCCACATTCAAAATTATCGAAAGCACAAGGTGCGGCGTTGTGGCCATTTGGACCACCACATTTAACATGCAAACGTTGTTTTGCAAATATATATATATATATATATATATATATACAACACGGGCACTTTCACGTCATCGTACGTGGTCTCCGAGGGGGATATAAACAAACATATGCAGATGAATGAACCGTACTTAATCCAATGAATCAAAGAATCAAAGTTTTCAGGAACCCGCCGAAAGCCAAAAATTGGCGGAGCCAGGATTCGAACTCTGGGCCTCCCAATGTCCGGTCGGGTGTGCTAGCCTTTCGGCTTTCGGCGGGTTCCTGAAAACTTTGATTCTTTGATTCAAAGTCGGTGTTAGGAAGCTCATATAATATTGCTTTGCTCTGTCGCGAAGAATTTAAACATTTGTGGAGGACGGAAAAGCGTTCCCTGTGATTTCAGATATATCCTCAGATAACTAGCAACCATGATTTTAAGCCATAATATGAACAAGTGTCGTTACTCTGAAGCGTAGCTTATTTAGTGGCACTATATTTCAAAGAACATGGCGCCTGAAATCTAGCTCAGTGCTGCGCTGTTCCGCCATGATCTTCTCTAGTGCCACTAAATAACCTACGCTTCAGGGTAACGACAATTGTCCATATTGTTGCTTAAAATCATGGCTGCCAGTTATTTGAAAATTTATCTGAAATCACAGGAAACGCTTTTACGTCCTCCACAAATGTTTAAACGCTTAGCGACAGAGCAAAGCAATATTACATGAGCTTCCTAACACCAAATCAAATGCCGAGGAAGTCGCACTTTTGAATCCTGACGATCGGCAGTTGCGTCTGCTCTGTACAAGCATCAAGATGGCGGCGCCCACAGCAATATTGGGGAACAGAGTGCCCACCCTAAGCATAGCTCATTTAGTGGCGAGGTCCACACTTCTGCGTGGCAAGGTTCACACTTCTGCACGTCCAGAGATGTGGACCTCGTCGAAGATGTCCACACTTCTGCGCGTCGAGTCAAAAGCAACAAGAAGCAACCGTTTCCCACCCGTGAACTGTACCAAGGAGTTCTCTGTCCAAGCAAGTCGCGCGGCTCTACTACTCGTTAGAGTTCCTGTATAGACAATTGCAAGCATGGCGCCTCACTGGTGCCCCATGCGTACAAGCATGTGCAGCGGGCGCGCGAACGTAGCATTGGCAAGCTTGTAAATGCGTGCACTTCCCAGCACGAGCAGGGACATGGCGGCGGCCAGAATCCCTGCTTGCAATCGTCAATAGGCTCCCTACGGGAGCCAGAGTTGCGCGTTTGATTCCACATGCCGCGTGCCGCCCTCGCCGCTATTCGCCGAGATCCGATCACGTGAGGAGCCGTATCAAGTGTCGTGCAGCAAAGTAGACGTTGCACGCGCCCCGGCGTACGTTCCCAGGCTTTTGAGCCCGCCGCGCGCCTCGAACGCGCGGCGCTGCTATTCGCCGAATTCAGTCACGTGAGGAGCTGGATCCACATGCCATGCGTGAACGCGCAACTCTGGCTCCCGTAGGGAGCCTATAGACCTTTCCAATGTTTACAAAATCACAGTCCAGCGTGCGATCTTCACAGCCCAGCACGTGCGTGTTCGTCGCTTCGGAAAGCGAGCTAAGCACGCGCCATACGCAAGAACAGTCAAAATGGCACCGGCCACACGCTCTTTTCTGGAAAGGTCAATAGACCTTTCCAATGTTTACAAAATCACAGTCCAGCGTGCGGTCTTCACAGCCCAGCACGTGCGTGTTCGTCGCTTCGGAAAGCGAGCAAAGCACGCGCCATACGCACGAACGCTCAAAATGGCACCGGCCACAAGCTCGTTTTTGGAAAGGTCTATACAGGAACTCTACTACTCGTCAGCGCCACAAGCGCGTGCAGGGACACGCTCTTTCACGCGCTTCTGAACAAAAAATAAAAATAAAAGTGTGGGACAAAATGGCCAGATGTCTCCACCCTAATGCCCGTGTCCCTCTAGAGCGACAGACAGAAACAAAAGACAATAACAAGCCTCAAACCCATGCAGCATGATCGCGATGGTACCTTTGGCAGGCGTTTAGTCGTTTGGTGCTCGTGAAGTAAGCACGAGCGATTGCAAGCCTGCCAAAGATACCCTCGCGTGCATGATGCTCGTGTTTGAGCGTAGCCTCCCTTATTCCACAAAGCCTTTCAAATCGCGAAAGACTCTGGTTTGAGGCTTGTCGCTGTCGTTTGTTTCTGTCTGTCGCTCTAGTGGAACACGGGCATAAAAAGCGCACATGAAGGCACCCTTCCGCTAACCATTGTTGTGGAAACGCGCAAGACACGTGCGAGGAGCGGGTGCTCCGCTGCCATTCGCTTCCAAGGGCCGCTCATTTCCGTATTGCGTCGACAACTGCTTCCAAGGGCAGGGGGCTCGAGACACGGGTCTCGTGCACTGGCGCATTTGACGCCACTTGCAAGACAAACGCAAACACATCGGAGGGCGGGTTCGGTGGCCGAGTGGGCTAGCGCACACCAGAGCCGTATATTGCGCACACCAGCTCGGAGCACGTGGAGCGAAAGCTCTCGCTGCAGAACCCAGGGATCCTGGGCTCAATCCCCACTCCTGCCCGTTTCGATCTGGATGAGCATCGTACCGGCGTGCGGTCGTGTATCACTACTGCGTGGTGCACGTTAAAGACCCCAGGCTAACGGTTGTAATGCACTGGCTAAATTGCTCATCTACAGCGAGTGACTCGTCGCAACATTAAAAATGGCTGACCAACGACTCGCACTATAAATATCCCCACAACCCCCAATTTTATATTAGTACAGACAGATAAAGAGGGGTCGGTGGCCAAGTGCAATGACGAAAAAAAAAAGGATCGGTGGCCGAGTGGGCTAGAGCCACAGAGCACACCAGCTCGGAGCACGTGGAGCGAAAGCTCGCGCTGTATAGCCCAGCGATCCTGGTTTCAATCCCCACCCCTGCTCGCTTTGACCTGGATGAGCATCGTACCGGCGTGCGGTCGTGTATTACTACTGCGTGGTGCACGTTAAGAGCCCCAGGCTACCGGTTGTACTGCACTGGCTAAATTGCTCACCTACAGCTGGGAGACAAGTCGCCCGTTGAGGCAGTGTTCTAGGCTGTATAAACATACACACACCCCAGTTTGTTTCCAGACAGATAAGATAGCACCGCTTCATTCCACCGTGACATAGTAAGATCACTGTTTAAAGAGGTGTTCATAATGGACAATAGCATGTTAAACTCCCGAGGTTATTTATGAAGACACTAAAGTTATTTAGAGGTTCATTTGATTTTGCCTAAAATTATAAAGGTGAAGAGAAAAAAAAAAAAAAAGAAACGTACGCCTCACCTTATGTAGAAATGTATTTTCTACCTATTGATGGCCCGTTTGGTTTTCTTAGTAATCCGCAATACGGGAAGTGTTAAATTTACAACAAAAAATTGTTTCGAGTGCCAAAACGCTAACGTCAAAGTTCCATTTGCATCTCAGAGTAAGCACCTGTTTGTTGGTTAAGAAACTATATTGTAATTGTTCAAAATAATAGAAATCATGATTCTTTTTTTTGTTGTTGTTTTTCATGTCCACTAGCCACCAAACAAGGTCTACAGAGAGTGAAAATATCTGAAATAATGTTTCATATAATGAGTGTTGTTCGGAAAAAGAATTTCAGCCTTCTTTGCAACTCATTCAACTATATTTTTTTTTGTGCGCTTTGCTTAGGGTGGAGACATCTGGCCATTTTGTCCCACACTTCTATTTTTTTTGTGTGTTCAGAAGCGTGTGAAAGAGCGTGTCCCAGCACGCGTTTGTGGCGCTGACTGTGCTATGACGACATTTTGTTTTCGTCGATTTCTTTGTATTTTACCCGTGAGCGCATGCTGTCGGCCTCGGGTACTACAAAGGGTGTCATCACCCGAAGCAGAAGGACATTGAGGCACCCTACATATTAGGATGTCTCTGTTCAACCCTCCACGATCTTAGGGTGCTTACTAGCCACGCTTGTGGCGTATGCAAGCGTTTTGACCACGGGCGCTAACATAGCACACACACAAAAAAATAGAATCAACAAAAGTATCGCCTTCAGAGCCTTATCAGGCCTTTCGCTAGGAGTCTGCTCATGACAAGTTATACATTTTGCCGCGTTTAAAATGTGCCGACCAACGGAGCAATCAATGGACCTCTTGGCGAATATGTGCTGCCACCTAGACACGCGAATCGGTTCGAGACTAGGTGACTGGAAAACAACGCGCGCCCAAGGCCTCTCCCACCCGTTCCACACCCAAAACGTCAGCTACATTCTGTTCACCCATTGAGGCGATGTACGGCTCCCCCAAGCTCACCTTTGTCCCCATCGTGCGTAATCTTCCGCCCCGAGGTCGACACAACGAAACCGCTCAAAGGCGAGAAATGCAAGATGGCGGATTGTTTGGAACTAGATACTCTCGAGCCCAGGCGCATGAAATACTCCGCGCATGCGCACCGCGTATTTCTACAAAAGGTCCATTGTAATTCTGTTGTGTCTATGTTTATGCAGTGGGAAGTTAGTCAGCTCTGAGAACATCTGGTGTCTTCGTTAGAGATGAAAAACAGTGCAGTATACCGCTGCTTGTCTGACGATTTTAACGTGCATCGCGCAATAGACCCTTTCCGGAATTCAGTGCCATCTGGTGACTCAAATGGCAGTTTAACTTTTACCGTACTAATGGCGGCAATGAACCTGTGGTCTGCAGTATTTTATGGGACACCGTCATTTTCGCAAGTCAACGGTAAACGAGAATATGCGCTTCACTGTACAGTTCTTTTTCAGTCTCTTTCAGCGTCGACGGCGAAAAAGATGCAACCAGTCAGAAGAAAGCGCCAACCCACATAGACGCCTTGAAATTCTATACGTCAAGGGGCTTTGAAGCCGAGTATGTACTACTAACAGATTCACTGGGCTCGACTGTGAAGTGAACGCTTACGCAGCTCTTGCATCCGATTCGCGCTTCACGTCGCGCTAACGTCTAGAATGTATACGTCTCGAATCATCTGCTTAGGAGCATCTTTAACTTCTTCCTTCATCAGTAAACAGAAGGCCGCCATTAGTATAGCACATATGCCATTTTTCAAATGATGATGATAGTGATCAAAGTGGCCAGACTGAATTCCGGAAAGGGTCTATAGTGATACATGACAGCACGCCGGTACGATGCTCATCCAGATTGAAAAGGGCAGAGGCGGTGGATTGAATCCACGATCAGTGAGCTTTACAGCTTGAGCTTTCGCTACACGTGCTACCGATCCACGAGCAACGAGACATCGCGGTCGAATTCGAGCTCGAGAGAAAAACAACAACAGCAACAGCAAGAAAATCTCCGATTTGAGGCATTTAGTACAAGTGTCGCCATCTCGTTTAACAAGTTGGAAATAAAATTAACACGGTGATTCTATTTACACAAATACGCAAATACAACAATATTTTGCTTTCTTGTCATGGTCTTAAAATTAAGATTAGAGGCACCCCTAGTACGTACGGCCAAGCGTTTTGTCACGTTTGTCTTCTAAATAATTGTATTTTCAGAAATGCCTCAAAACGCGCTAAAAACACTCAAAACGGTCATATTTCTGGATTTTATTAAAAATCTCCAGCGCTCTAAAAGAAAAATCCAAGGGCCGTACAACCTTCATTACGTTATCATAAGTAACCTCCAAAAGAATGAATACTATCGTGCATTCCTGAAACTCAGGTTTGTGTAGCGCAATTTGCCCATTGAGTGACGAGCGGTTGAATCCCCCTTAAGTATTTCAAATATTTTCTGTATGGGAGGCGAGCACGTGCAGCGCTTTGTACCTACGTTCACTACATTCTCTTTGATGCTTGCTTGCGTACTTTAGTGAAAGGTCTCATCGCTCAGTCAGCGCAATGGCGTTCATTAAAAAAAAAAAAAAAAAGAAAAAAGAAAAAAACGCGTGCCACTTGCCCGAATAGCGAAACCGAAAAAGATGAGGTGGTCGGGTGAAACTTTCCTCTCGCCTGCCAGGAGAAGGAGAAGAACATCTTGTTCCTCCCTTTTTATGTCCGCTTGGTGGCGCCCCAGTAGAAGGGAGGAACGCGCGTCGTTGCTACCTTTTTTTTCCCTTAAAGTGTGGCGTATGTGACGCCGCGCTTGGGGGAGTTCGTCGGTTGTTCACCGTATATTTGCTCCAGGGAGTCAAACCCTCCAATCTCTATTCAGTGCCAGTCCTCGTGTACGATCGCCACAGCAGATCGATGCAGGAACTCCTATCGTTGCCACGTCGACGTAACGGGATGGATTGTCTCTCGCCTCACCTCATAACCACCTAACGGTGTTAAAATGTTGAAGCTCTAGACAGGGCACGGCGTTCATTAGAGGTAGATTACGTAAGTAGGCAACCGCACGCGCGTATCCCCGGGGAGCGAACGATACGGGAGCGCCTCGTTACCAGGAAAGCTATCAGGTGCCCGAATCGACGCCGCGCCGTTCGCCGGATTTGTAACGAGGATACATTGTTTGTTTGTTGTCTTTGTTCTATCCCCCTCTCTCTTTCTTTCCCTCTGTCTCACTTGCTCCATCTCTCTCAGAGTATACGCCGTGCGAGGGCAGGCACTCGTTGTACTGATGGCGAAATCGTGGACTTGAAGAGTCGTTATTCTAGACCAGACGTGAACCCGTAATACTTTCAGAATCAGCGCTAATCAGTCGTTAAAATGTCGTTACCGATCAGGAGCACTTTCGCAACCGGAGTCGGCTTCATTCCCGGGCCAAGTGCGCGCGGATGCGGTATCAAGTGGTGGGCGTCGTTACGCGCGCGCCCGCGGTTGGTTAGGCCTAGGCGTCAACGGACATTAGGCTTAGTGGCGCGGAGACGTTGTTGCGCACGCGTATACCCGTGGTGGTTACCGTGATGGATTGGGCAGGGTATACGCGCGGCGTAGCTGTTATTTCCGATTGAACGCTCGCGTGTGAGCTCATGCGCATGCAGAAAAACGAAGATAAAAGAAAACTGCTGGACGCGTAAAGAAGGAATCGAGCGAAACAGAAAAACGAAGCAAAAGAAAAGGAAGCCGAGCGGATAGGTTCTTGTCAAGAGAAAGCCCGTTGACTATTACGAACGGCAAGTGCGCGGTGGTTTTATTTACGGGCTGGACGGACGGACCCCCCGCGAAGCTATAGCGCCGAGGGAGACGACGGAACTATAGGCGAACATTAAGTAAAATGGTTTATGTTTATGCACAATGTTCGCCTGTCGAGATTACGTACGCGACGGGTTCTTCCGACCTTGAGTGAGACCACCTGGAGGAGAGGTCCTGCGCATGACGTCATCGTTAGTGGAACCCCGACCCGCCACAACTGCGGCAGATGCTTGGTGTCTCCGAGTGACAGCGTCGCGTTCGTTGTGAGACGTTGCAAGACGCGCGGGTGGCGATGCTAACGCAAGCTGGTCGGCGCTGGGTGGTTCTACTTCTCGTGACGTTTGTGGGGGCCTTGTCTTATGGGTGGTGTTGCCTTGAGTCGATTGCCAGCTTGGCGAGAAATATGGAACGAGAGAGACAATGGGGGGACTATACCGACGCTTCTTTTGTCACGGATCTGTTCACCTTGATGAGATATATGCATGCGTATTTTGTCCTCCCTCCAAATTTTTTTTTTCTTTACGCTTGCGACAAAATTGCTTCCGGATGGGCCGCAAATATTTACGCTCATAATTCAGCCGCCGAATGCGAAAACCGGGGTACCCCTTTCCCAGTTCTTAAAGGGGCGATGCAACGATTTTTGTACTGCGAAAATACCGCTTAGAACGGATCCCTGACGTTAATGACCCGTGAAACACTCGTTTGTTTTTCACCACACGCAATCGAAGTCGCAGAAAAAATTAAAGAATGAGCAGAGTTCATCCCCTCAACTCGCAGCCAGAACAAGCGGCCACGTGACCTGGAGCCGATTATATGCCGCCAATGTTGGTCATAGCCACGCGCTGGGGTTGGCAAGGCACAGGACACGCCCTGAGCTCCAGACATTGTTAGGGTTCGGCTATTGTGATCATTGCAGCGATTGGACACGGGCCACTACCCGAATGCTTGTCGAGCTATCGATTATCACGAGACCAAATCGAGTGCCCACGCAATGCTCGGGTCCAATCTATGAGCAGCATTCAAAATTGTCACTGGGCGGTACTGCGACCGCCCAGCTACGTGATCAAGTTCTGCGAAGGAGAGATTACATGAAAACGCTCGCTTTTGCCCTTGAAATTACACCTCAACAAAGGTGTTTCTTGGCCAGCGGCGTGGCGTGCGAGTACCCTTGAGCCCCACTAGTGCCAGTAAGCTCGTGTAAAGTGAAAAACATACAAATTGAATATCGTTGCACCGACCCCTTTAATCTCCATCCGTTTTACAGCGAACTGTTTTGCAGGTGTATCTTTTTTTATTATTATGGCGCGAGTTGTAATGCAGCAATCGTGGTGCTTCTACATCGTAGAAAATACAGGGTGTTGGCTGCACACATAACGGCAGTATTATCTGCGGACACGGCTCAAGCATCTCCGAAGCACGTTGGCTTTAACACATGTCTATGCTTCGAAAATGTCTGCTGAAAAATCAATAACCGATTTTATTTATTTTGTTTAATAGCGCCGTTACCAGCTAACAGCACGTGGAGCGAAAGTTCGCACTCCAGAACCCAGGCAACTTAGGTTCAATCCCCACCTCTTCTCGTTTTGATCTATACTCTGTTCATCTTTAAAGGGATTGTCCGGTAAACTTTTGTCTTTCAGAAGATACCTTAATTATAAATTTCATTGCTTTTAGGGATATCTTCCGCAGAATATCAGAATTTCTAATCCTCCTCCGCATAACTAATTCAATTTTAAACGGAGCCGAACTGCTCAGATTGCACCCGTAAAACACACGGCGTTTTCGTTGGCAACAGCGGCAGCTCTGACGTAACATCATGCAAGCAGAGCCAGGAGAGCTCTTGACTGCTGTCTTAGTAAAATAACTTTGTTCTTAGAAACACAAGATTTACGGTATTGAGGGAAGCTCATTTCTTCGACGATGATCTTTGTACGCTCAAAATCGGGAATAAGCCAACGCCCGCGACTCTGACATCGCCAAGCCTGGTGTGACGTCACGACACGACCAGCCACGCATACTCGCGAAATTTGGCGTGCAGTTGCGTATTGATGTTCATACTTGATTTAAGAAATATTCAGGTGCCTTTTCATGAAATGGATATAACATCTGGCTAGATATCAGCCCAGTCGACGTGACCAGCGCAAAAACTTAGTAACTTCCGGATACCATCGGACAGTCTCTTTAAAGGGGCGATGCAACAATTTTTGTACTTTGCGCAAATACCGTTAAGAACGGATCCCTGACGTTCATGACCTATGAAACAGGCGTTCGTTTTTCACCCCACGCAATAGAAGTCCCAGAAAAATATTAAAGAAAAACGAACAGCGTTCACCCCCTCAACTCGCGGCCAGAACAAGCGGCCACGTGATCTGAAGCCGATTATATGCCGCCACTGTTGATCATAGCCACGCGCTGGGGTAGACAAAGCACTGGACACGCGCTGAGTCCCAGACATTGTTATGGCTCGGCTATTGTCGTCGTTGCAGCGATTGGACACGGGCCACTATCCGAATGCTTCTCGAGCCAGTAATTATCACGAGCCGAAATCGAATGCCCACGCAATGCTCGGGTCCAATCTATGAACCGCATTCAAATATCGTCATACGGGTGTAGTGCGATCCCCACGTTACGTCATCAAATTTTGCAAAGGAGAGATTGAATGAAAATGATCGCTTTTGTCCTTGAAATTACACTGCAACAAAGGAGTTTCTTGGCCAGTGGCGTTGCGTGTGAGTATACTTGAGTCCCAGGTGTGCCAGTAAGCTCGTGTAAAGTGAAAAACATTCCAATTGAATATCGTTGCACCGCTCCTTTAAGCTAAGACTGCAGCCAAAGCTACCAGCGCGAGCTCGCCCGCGCTCCTGGCGCTGAGAACCGCATTTCTAGCGCGAGCGCTTGTTCTCCGGAAGAACGCTTCGAAGCAGCAACTTCGAGCACTCGTGCTTGTGCCATTGGCTACAATCTCATCGTAAAGGCTCCTCCATGGAACGAATTATGTGACGAATAACTGGTGAAAGCCGCCCGACGGCACGCTCGCTTTGCTCGCGACGTATATAGCAGCCAATGGAGTTGATTCCACGCGCAGAGCAAAAGCCGCCGGGCAAACTTCGTCGGTTATTCGCAGCATATTCGTCCCGTGGAGTTTAAGGGTGGACGGAGTTATAGACGAGCATCGTACCGGCGTGCGGTCGTGTATCACTACTGCCTGGTGCGCGTTAAAGACCCCGGGCTAACGGTCGAACTGCACTGGCTAAATTGCTCATCTACAGCTGAGTCGCCCATTTGGGCTGACTATACACTATAAAAAATGCCTGCGCGTCTACTTACCCGCAAAACACCCAAAGAGCCAATCTCTGCGATCTGCGAAATCAGCTCAGCGAATGATGACGCGGAACATCCGTTTATACCTAAAAATGAAGTGTGCGCTGTGCAATTACGCAACGCAAAGCGTCGTGCTTGCGTTGCGTAATGCCACAGCGCAGCCTTCATTTCGAGGTCTAAACAGGTGTCGCGCCTCATCATTCGCTGAGCTGATTTGGCAGATCACAGAGATTGACTCTTTGAGTGTTTTGTGGTTAAGTAGACGCGCAGGAATTTTTAAGAGAGTACCTTCCGGCTGAACAAACATACACGCAACAGAATGTCTTTACCTGTCCGCAGACAGTGTTTGTCCGACCAACCTGGCAACACCGTCATTACGAGGAAGAAACACGCCGCAGACAACAGGTTGTCTTTTGAACGACGCCTCAGCAACGGCGGCTTTATGTTTCCGAAACCCTCGGTTGTATCCCCGCGTCGTCGGAGAACCCAGAGCTTTTCGGGGTCACTGACGGCTTTAGAAACGCAGGGCGCGGGACTCGTTATGTCCACACTTTTTGCCCCTGATTTCTTCTTCGTCGATTCTATTGGACAATGCCGCAATATGATTGGCTGTGAGCGATAATGAGATGCCCGAGATTCCCCGCCCCGCTCTTCTTAAACTGTCGGTCGTTCTACTATACGTGACTCACAATTTAATCTTACCTTTCTTCGCAAAACCCGTAGGGTAACTCGATCGTTCCGTCTTGACACTACACGAAGGCCGTTGTGGCCTGCGTGTAATAAGGACCTTTAATCATTAGTACACGAGGTATACACTATGTCAAAACGTGATTCTAAAAAAGCAAAAACAAAACAAAAAAACTATGAATAAAATTTGGCTAGAATGCAACTACGTCGCTGTCTGATTAAGCGATTGGCTGCAGCGTAATTGAAAGAGCCGCGACGGGTCACGTGTCAATTTTCCTGCAACATTTAGCAGGTGAACTAAATTTGTGTGTAAGTTACCTGACGTCGAGCCATGTGACGGCATTTTCCCCGCTAAATTTAGCGGTGAAAACTGAATTGCTGTTGAGGTCACGTGCCGTTAATTTTCCAGCTAAATCTAGCAGGGATATTGAAAGCTTTGTATAGGTCACGGGACATAACGTCATTTCCCCCGACAGATATAGCGGGGAAAATAAACGGCCAGAAACATACCTCAAAGTGGCCTGAAAGTCCTAAGAAAGCTAATCGCTTTAAAACAGTAAAATGATGATGATTGCCATTATGTTCGAGTCCCGCTAGAGCGACAGACAGAACCAGCCGCCACTGGAGCACCGAGATACTACAAGCCTGCCAAAGGTGCTATTGCGTGCACGCTGCACGAATTTGAGGATTGTCCGAGTCGGTTGTTTCTGTTTGTCGCTCTAGTGGAACTCGGGCATTACGAATACGCAGACTTATTATCAGATTTCTTCCTTTTTTTTTGTTGTTCTGTTTGCTGCGATGTGTTCTGAATCTGAGATTCAGAACACATCGCAAGGCATTTCAGTGACAGACGTTGGTAAATGCCGGTTTTCTTTTTCTCACTGAATAACATTTTAATAATCGTAAGTACGATCGCTGTAATTTGATCGCAACGCGATTAAATTATGCTTGCTTGTGTTAATTTCTTTCGGAGATGATAAAAACTAAGCACTCGCAATGACAGAACACGCGAACGGTCAACGTACAAAAACTCGTGAACTTCATAGTCGCTTTTTTTTTTTTATTCTTTTGTTCTGAGGAGTGCCCGTTCTAATTAAACTTTAATCGCCAAGGTGTTTGTATATGCGCTTTTTGTAACTTCTGGAAAGGTGACGGGATCAAAG
>JABSTQ010006947.1:0-56489 GCA_013358835.2 Ixodes persulcatus
GGTGTGTAACATTTCTTTAAATCACTGCACCGGCAAATTTCAGATAGGCTTGCAAATGTTCATGTTGTAAAGACGTATAGATACGTAGATGACTATTTTTTTTTTAATTTTAGATACAGACTCGGGTTCTGAGAAAACGGTTGAGAAGAATGTCGAGGTGTTTAGTGAATTGTCAGGGGGACTTAATTTTACCTAGGAATAGCCGTTAAATAACTGCATTCAGTTTTAGAGCGCAGCTCTTAGGCGCCCGTTCCCGGCTTGAGCGGCGTCGGCGTCGCCGTCGCCGTCGGCGTCGGCGTCGGCGTCGGCGTCGGCGTCGGCGTCGGCGTAACCGCGCGGTGCATCATGGGTAAATTTCCCCGCTAAATTTAGCGGAAGAAATTTCCCCGCTAAATCTAGCGGAAAATTTTTCCCACTAAATTTAGCGGAAAATTTTACCCGCTAAATCAAGCGGAAAATTTTTCCCGCTAAATCTAGCGGAAAATTTTCCCCGCTAAATCTAGCGGAAAAGTTTACCCGCTATATCTAGCGGAAATTTTTTCCTGTTAAATTTAGCGGAAAATTTTGCCCGCTAAATTTAGTAGAAAGTTTTCCCCGCTAAATCTAGCGGAAATTTTCCCGCCTAATCTAGCTGATAACTTTCCTGACTAAATCTAGCGGAAAAGTTTCCCCGCTAAATCTAGCGGAAAATTTTCAAAGCTAAATCTAGCGGATAATTTTTTCCACTAAATCTAGTGGAAAATTTTCCCCGCTAAATCTAGCGGAAAATTTTCCCCGCTAAATCTAGCGGAAAATTTTCCCCTAAATGCGGGAGGGCAGAAGAGCCGGAGGGGCATTGCCCCCTCTACGTACCTTCCCCTCCTCCTCCTCAAGAGCTGCACTCTTATTCGGCGTTACAGGGAGTTGTAAACGGCTTTCATCTTTTTAGACATTTTGATACTTTTTTTCTGACGAACGTGTCTGTTGGCAGTATTGTCCCCGCACTAAGAAACGTCTGGTTTCGTTTGAAAGTGCTCACTCTAAACTGGTAAAGAGGGGGATAGCCTTGAGATGTCTAAGTGCGGTTCTGAAGAAGGTTGCAATCATCAGATGAAAATCCATTTTGAACGATAATTAAAAAGGTTAAGAGATGCGGGGGTACTCACCTAGCCTAATCTGTAGTTTGAGAGCCTTCCTCACAAGCTAAAAAGAGGTAAAAAGGCAGCGAGGCAAGTATTGAAAGAAAACGAGTACAGGTCATTCCGTACACGCATATCGTGCCTCATAATCTAAAAAAGTAGCTGGGAGATACGAGATTAATGCGGTTTTTTCGGCACCGTGTAAACTTGCTAGGATATGTCCGATGTTGACAAGGCAGAAAAAAGCCCCGTGTTCCAAGAAACACGCGGTGCCATATACCGCGCGTGTCACCAATGTGATGTACGAGATTCCGTTTAGTTGTGGCAGAGTGTACAATGGGCAGTCTGGGCGCTGCTTCAATGATAGAGCACGAGAGCATAATCTGCGTGTGCGCAACAACACTATCTTGCTGTTTATTATTGGCGATGTGGGTGTAAACCTGACCTGATTGGCACAAAGTTTTTAAGAAAGGCAAAAGACAAAACGTAGATAAAAAAGAGAGAAAACAATCGGGTCACCGCTCCGTCTGTCTATTTGCTTCAGAGTGAGATCAAATACCATTGAGAATAATACAGGAAACTCCGGGGAAAAATGGGAGACGGAAGTAGAAAGCGATCCTGGCGGTATGGAGTGGACAACTCGCCACTTTTCCCGGAAATGAATCAAGTGGGTCTGACTCACTAAAGAACTTGATAGTTTATGAAATATTCTCTTTTTTTGATGGAGCATAGGGAGCATAAGCTCGTGATATTGGACCTCTTGGTATTTTGATGCCAAAATGCAGTGTGTTGTATAGAATAGTCAGGATTTGTATAGCGATTTTGTACAATCTAAATAATTATTAATTTTTTCTGAGCTTGTTGATTTATTTGTTTTATTCCTACCGAAACATGTCTTATTAGATGTCCTTGGCTCCAAGTGAACATAATTGACAATAGGCATCAATTTTTTGTGAGACCGACTTGAATTTACTCTAGGTGACTAGAAGTGATTATTATTGATAATTATGTGATTTTTTGTTTGCTTACTTTTATGAACGGCTTCAAGTAGCTTTAGTTGGCTATTAACATCTTCTTTGACCACATTGACGTTAAATGGCTGCCACTGGCTATAGATGAGATAATTGACAATGATCTATTTCGGCGTTGGTGAATGCATATGGTTTCAACTGGCCTCCACTTTTATATATATTTCATAGATATGTTTACAAATATTAATAATGAGTAATGAAAACTGAGCTATTTCTGTTTATAAACTGGAATGACTTTAGGTGGCTATTGTTGGCTATTAGATTATATTTCTGCCTCAATGGCTACAAATGGCTGTTAGTCAGTATAATAGCAATTATCTGCTGTCTGAGTGTTTATGAATGAGAATGGCTTCAAGTGGCTATTATTGGCTAGAAGCACTTATTTTCGAATAGATTGGCTGCAAATGGCTACAAACCGCTATTAGTAGATAACTATTGCTTGAACTATTTTTATTTTACGAAATGGAATGGCTTCAAGTGGATAATGTTGGCTATTTGAATTTATTTTTGACCAGATTGAATTGAAATGGCTGCTGATGGATATTGATGAGTTCATTAAACAATTATGTGCTATTTCAGTGCTTAAAAATGAGTATGGCTTCAAGCGGCTATTATTGGCTTATGCATAAAATTTTAGATAAATTTGATTGAAATGGCTACAAATGGCTATTAGTGACTAGTGTTGATATTTACGGGCGTTTTAGTGTTTACTAACTGGAATGACTTTAAGTGGCTATTGTTGGCTATTTGCATATATTTCTGACCAGATTGGCTTCAAATGGCTAGCAATGGCTATTAGTAAGTATAATTGACAATTATGGGCTATTTCAGTGTTTATGGATGAAAATGGCCATAAGTGGCAATTACTGGCTATAAGCATTTATTTATATTGCAATGGATTGATTTGGTTACTAATGGCTATTAGTGACTAGTGTTGATAGTTATGAGCGATTTTAGTGTTTACCAACAGGAATGGCTTTAAGTGGCTATTGTTGGCATTTATCATTTATTTCTGACCAGATTGGCTTTAAATGGCTAGCAATGGCTATTAGTAAGTATAATTGAAAATTATGGGCTATTCAGTGTTTATGGATGAAAATGGCCACAAGTGGCTATTACTGGCTATAAGCATTTATTTTTATTGCAATGGATTGATTTGGCTACTAATGGCTATTAGTGACTAGTGTTGATAGTTATGAGCGATTTTTGTGTTTACTAACTGGAATGGCTTTAAGTGGCTATTGTTGGCTTTTATCATATATTTCTGACCAGATTGGCTTCAAATGGCTAGCAATGGCTATTAGTGAGCATAATTGACAATTATGTGCTATTTCAGTGTTTTTGGATGAAACTGGCTACAAGTGGCTATTACTGGCTATAAGCATTTAGATTGGCTTAAAGTTGCTACAAATGGCTAGTAGTGACTAGTGTTGGTATTTATAAGCAGGTTTATGTTTACTAACTGGAATGACTTTTATTGGCTATTGTTGACTATTAGCATCTATTTCTGGCCAGATTCGCCTCAAATGGCTTGCAATGGCTATTAGTGAGTATAATTGACAATTATGTGGTATTTCACAGTTTATGAACGAAACTGGCTTCAAGTGGCTATTATTGACTATAAGCATTTATTTTTTATTAATTCGGCTTGAAATAGCTACAAATAGCTATTAGTGGCTAGTCTTGATAGTTATGAGCAATTTTAGTGTTTATTAACCGGACCGGCTTTTAGTAGATGTTGTTGGCTATTATCATTCATTTCTGACCAGATTGGCTTCAATGGGCTAGCAATGGCTATGGCAAGTATAATTCTGGATATTCATGAATAGCCATTCATAGCCATTTGAAGCCAGTCTGGTAAAAAATAGATGGTAATAGCAAAAACTTGCCACATGATGCCATTTCAGTTTGTAGACAAAGAAATAGATGCTAATTATAAATACTAGTCACTTTCAGCCATTTGTAGCCAATTCAAGCCTCCCAGGTCAGGAACAGGTGATTATAGCCAATAATAGCCAATCCAAGCCAACCAAGTCAAGAATAGATGCCTATAGCCAATAATATCCAGTTGAAGTCATTCAATCTATATATACTTCAATTGCATAAATTGTAAATAATAGTTGCTGATAGCCATGTATAGCCATTTCAAGCCAATCTAATAAAAATAGATGCTAATAGCCAATAATAGCCATTTGAAGTCAATTTCAATCATAATCACCGATATAGCATAGAATTGTCAGCTATATTCACGAATAGCCATTCATAGCCATTTGGAGCCAGTCTGCTAAAAAATAGATGGTAATAGCCAAGAACTAGCCACATGAAGCCATTTCAGTTTGTAGACAAAGAAATAGCTGCTAATTATAAATACTAGTCACTTTAAGCCATTTGTAGCCAGTTGAAGCCACCCAGGTCAGGAACAGATAAAATATAGCCAATAATAGCCAATCCAAGCCAACCTATTTAAGAATAGATGCCTATAGCCAATATTATCCAGTTGAAGTCCTTCAAATCTTACACACTCCAATTGCAGAAATTGCCAATAATAGTTGCTGATAGGCATGTATAGCCATTTCAAGCCAATCTGATAAAAATAGATGCTATAAGCCAATGATAGCCATTTGAAGTCATTAGCAATCATAATCACCGAAATAGCATAGAATTGTCAGCTATATTCACGAATAGCCATTGATAGCCGTTTGAAGCCAGTCTGGTAAAAAATAGATGGTAATAGCCAGAACTAGTCACATGAGGCATTTCAGTTTGTAGACAAAGTAATAGCTGCTAATTATAAATACTAGTCACTTTAAGCCATTTGTAGCCAATTCAAGCCACCCAGGTGAGGAACAGATGATAACAGCCAATAATAGCCAATCCAAGCCAACCAAGTCAAGAATAGATGCCTATAGCCAATATTGTCCAGTTGAAGTCATTCAAATCTATACAGACTTCAATTGCATAAATTGTAAATAATAGTTGCTGATAGCCATGTACAGCCATATCAAGCCAATCTAATAAAAATATATGCTAAAAGCCAATAATAGCCATTTGAAGTCATTTTCAATCATAATCACCGAAATAACATAGAATTGTCAGCTATATTCACGAATAGCCATTCATAGCCATTTGAAGCCAGTCTGCTAAAAAATAGATGGTAATAGCCAAAAACTAGCCACATGAAGCCATTTCAGTTTGTAGACAAAGAAATAGTTGCTAATTATAAATGTTAGTCACTTTAAGCCATTTGTAGCCAATTCAAGCCACCCAGGTCAGGAACAGATTATTATAGCCAATAATAGCCAATCCAAGCCAGCCAAGTCAAGAATAGATGCCTATAGCCAATAATATCCAGTTGAAGTCATTGAAATCTATACAGACTTCAATTGCATAAATTGTAAATATTAGTTGCTGATAGCCATGTATAGCCATTTCAAGCCAATCTAATAAAAATATATGCTAATAGTCAATAATAGCCGTTTGAAGTCATTTTCAATCATAATCACCGAAATAGCATAGAATTGTCAGCTATATTCACGAATAGCCATTGAGAGCCATTTAAAGCCAGTCTGGTAAAAAATAGATGGTAATAGCCAAAACTAGCCACATGAGCCATTTCAGTTTGTAGACAAAGTAATAGCTGCTAATTATAAATACTAGTCACTTTAAGCCATTTGTAGCCAATTCAAGCCACCCAGGTCAGGAACAGATGATTACAGCCAATAAAAGCCAATCCAAGCCAACCAAGTCAAGAATAGATGCCTATAGCCAATAATATCCAGTTGAAGTCCTTCAAATCTATATAGACTCCAATAGACCCTTTCCGAAATTCAGTGCCATCTGGTGGTTTGTAAAGCAGTTTAGGTTTTGTCATATCAATGGCGGAAATAAACTTGTATCGGCACCCTCACTTTCGCAAGTCAACGGCATGCGAGGAATTGTTCAATGTGAGTTCTTTCTCAATGGACCTCTTGGCGAATATGTGCTGCCACCTAGACATGCGAATCGGTTCGAGACTAGGTGACTGGAAAACAACGCGCGCCCAAGGCCTCTCCCACCCGTTCCACACCCAAAACGTCAGCTAGATCCTGTTCATCCATTGAGGTGATGTGACCTAGATACAAATCCCCCAAGCTCACCTTTGTCCCCATCGTGCGTAATCTTCCGCCCCGAGGTCGACACAACGAAACCGCTCAAAGGCGAGAAATGCAAGATGGTGGATTGTTTGGAACTAGATACTCTCGAACCCAGGCGCATGAAATACTCCGCGCATGCGCACCGCGTATTTCTACAAAAGGTCCATTACTCTCAGTTCGATGGTGACCAAGAACCCGCATTCTGAACAAAGCTACAACGCACTCGGATGCCTCTAGAAAATTCTAATACACCAAAGTGCTTCAAAGCCGATTGTGTACCGCCCACAGATTGACTGAATCTGAGTTATTAGAAATAAACGCTTCGGTAGCTCTTGTGTTCGTCCCGTCGTCGCGTCGTACTGACCCGTCAGTATTGACCCGTCGTACTGACCCGTACGACGCGACCTACATCGCGTCGTACTGACCCCCTGAATGTACAGGCCTCGCAACATTCGCTTAGGAGCATCTTCAACGTCTTCCTTTATCAGTCACTAGAAGGCCGCCATTTGTATGGCACAGATGCCGTTCCACAGATGATGATAGTGATCAAAGTGGCCAGACTGAATTTCGGAAAGGGTCTATTGCATGAATTGTAAATAATAGTTGCTGATTGCCATGTATAGCCATTTCAAGCCAATCTAATAAAAATAGAGGCTAATAGCCAATAATAGACATTTGAAGTCATTTTCAATCATAATCACCAAAATAGCATAGAATTGTCAACTATATTCACGAATAGCCATTCATAGCCATTTGAAGCCAGTCTGGTAAAAAATAGATGGTAATAGCCAAAACTAGCCACATGAGCCATTTCAGTTTGTAGACAAAGTAATAGCTGCTAATTAAAAATACTAGTCACTTTAAGTCATTTGTAGCCAATTCAAGCCACCCAGGTCAGGAACAGATGATTGTAGCCAATAATAGCCAATCCAAGCCAACCAATTTAAGAATAGATGCCTATAGCCAATATGATCCAGTTGAAGTCATTCAAATCTTACACACTCCAATTGCATAAATTGCCAATAATAGTCGCTGATAGACATGTATAGCCATTTCAAGCTGATTTGGCCAAGAACTGCCCATAGCCAATAATAGTAGACACTTGAATCCATTCATATTCAAAACATCATGAATACTGTGTCACTAATTGTCACTAATGTTAATTCTGAAGCGATTTAAGGTGATATTGTTAAGTTGATATGCTATTGCTAACAATAGCCACTTGAAGCCATTTTCATTCATAACTATAGAGTAGCAGAATATTGCGACCAATAAGCACTAATAGCCATTTTTTCGCAATTTGAGCCAACCAGGTCAATAACAGATGCCTATAGCCAGTAATAGCCATTGGAAGCCAACTCAGCCTGCATAAAATCAAATAAGTCGAAATAGTGACTGTGTGGAGGAAGGGAAGGGATCGTCATTGATAGTCACTAGAAGTCATTTGGACCCCAAATCCGCCATATAATTTATAAACATGATAATATAGCCAATAATAGCCATATGAAGCCAAATCAGTCTGCACACAATCAGGTAAGTCGAAATAGTGACTAATAGCCATTGATAGTCACTAGAAGTCGTTGGGACCCCGAATCTGCCATATAAATAAAAAAAATGATTGTATAGCCAATAGTAGCCATTGGAAGCCAACTGAGCCTGCATAAAATCAAATAAGTCGAATTAGTGACTCATAGTGATTGATAGCCACTAGAAGTCATTTGGTCCCCAAGTCTGCCTTATAATTAATAAACATAATCATATAGCCAATAATAGCCATATTAGGCCAACTCAGTCTGCACACAATCAGGTAAGTCGAAATAGTGACAAATAGCCATTGATAGTCACTAGTAGTCATTTGAACCACGAATCTGCCATATAAATAAAAATATGATTGTATAGCCAATAATAGCCAGTAGAAGCCAACTCAGCCCGCACAAAATTAAATAACTCAAAATTTTGACCAATAGTCATTAATATCAGTATAAGTCATTTGAACTCCGAACCTGCCATATAATTTATAAATATAATCATATAGCCAACATTAGCCATATAAAGCCAACTCAGTCTTCACACAATCAAATAACTCGAAATAGGAACTGATAATCATGGACAATCACTAGAAGTCATTTGGACCCTAAATCTGCCATATAATCATAAATATGAATGTATAGCCAATAGTAGCCATTTGAAGCCAACTCAGTCTGCACACAACAAATAAGTCAAAATAGTGACTGATAGTCACGGAAGTCATTTGGACCCCAAATCTGCCATATAATTTATAAACATGATCACATAGCCAATAATAGCCATATGAAGCCAACTCAGTCTGCACACAATCAAATAACTCAAAATAGTGACCAAAAGTCATTAAAAGCAACTAGAAGTCATTTGAACTACATATCTGCCATGTCAAATTTTGATCAAAAAGCCAAAATTAGCCCTTGAAAGCCAAATCAGTCCGCGCGCGATCAAATAACTCAAAATAGATGCAAATAGTGATTGATAGTCATTAAAAGTCATTTGGAACCCAAATCCGCCATGTAATTAGGAAATAAAATCAAATATCAAATAATAGTCATTCGAATCCAATCTGAGACATAACCTTACAAATATCACGAAATGGTAACTAATTGTCATTAAAGTCCATCCCAAGTGGAACTACCTAATAAACAGCTGCTTGGTCTATATGCCCCGAAATAGCTTAGGATAATAAACATAGTTACAGTTGCGCACACAAGGACAAGGACAGAGAAGAGAAACACGTAGACGACAGACAAGCGCTTGTCTGTCGTCTACGTGTTTCTCTTCTCTGTCCTTGTCCTTGTGTGCGCAACTGTAACTATGTTGAATATCTACCAACTCGCCCAACTGTCTACTCTACTTAGGATAATAGCCCAGAGCCATTACAAGCCCTTGGAAGGCAATCTAGTTTATACTCATCCAAATAACTCAGAAGTACAATCCAATAGTCATTGCAGTCATTAGAGGCTAACCAGGCCCCCAAAACGACAGGTAATACCGAACAGGACACTATTTCTACTTCCTTATAAATACTGGGTCTTCGTTATAAAGCCAGTGTAGCATTTACTGGCTGTAATTACTACGTCGTGTAGCATTTACAGCCTCATTGGAAGTGAATCTCATATAATTTAAAATAATGACCCATGGAGCAATTACATATTTGAATTGCTGTGCTTTATTTCTAACTGCAAAGAGCCAGTCACTACTACTAGTAACAGCCATAGCATTTAGAGTGGTCCATAAACTGTCAACTTACTAGAAAGTGACTAATTGCCAGTAGGTCATTTGTACCAGGTGTAATACAAAGGTTCATATAATCTAAATACTTACTGCTAATATTAAGCGCACCTCAATATTAGAAATACCGTGTATCAGCTCTTGCTCAATTGAAATCGGCACGCCGATTTGCCATATATTCACAATTCCTGATAGTGTGAAGAGAAAAGATAGTGTAGTGAATGACTGTTATCCTTTTAATTTCGAGCTCATAGTTTACCATCCCACACCGAGAGATGGCAGCACTTCTGTGTCTCCCGACAACCCTATGTATTTTGGCTCGAGTTTCCAGTATTGGTAGTCAATGGTATTTGGTGAGATGGTGTATCTGGATGGTTGGCTCTGACTGTGGCGATTCAGTGCGATGTGGTGTGGGCATCGTGTATATATAGGTGACGATGGTGTTAATAAAAAAAAGAGTTGTGAGTGAAGCGCCTTTCCTGTCGTTCGTGTTTCTTCGTTGTCCCCGTTTGTTCGCGCTTTTTTAACCGTTTACTCAGGAATTTACACGACGGCATTCTGAGTACCTCAAAAGATATTTTTGGCAACGAAGAACTCGGTGGCCACTATTCAGTCTGATCGCTTCTTTCTACAGCGGCTTGCACCTAGGTTTGAGTTCGCGTTGGTTATTACCTTCTCTCTGAGTTTCAACATTCATGTAAAACTCAGTTTCTAAAATAAAGTTTTATGACATTTTAAAAACCTGCATCTTTGGTCTATGGTTGGACATCTAAAGGGTTGAAAGGCTAAAGGGGCCTGTAAGGCTCAAGTGTCGGAAGGGTTGAAGGGTCTGAAGCGCTGAAGAGTTTGAAGAAGTCTGATGGGCTGAAGGTGTCTGATATGCTGAAGGGATTTGAAGGTCTGAGAGGGTCCCATAACACATCAGGGCTGATGGGTTTATTTTCAATGGGGACACGAATATTCCACTTATTTATGTGCGAACGTACGGTGAACTGGCAGTCGTTTTATGCTTAAAGTACAATTATTGGCAGCTCCCGGCATGTGCCTACTTTTTGCTCTATATGATTCCTAAATTGATATGTTCAAACTTGCTGGTTTAAAATGTGTGCCCGTCACGTAGATTACGAGAATCCTGATAAAGCCCAACAAGTTGTATTCCTTGAATTTTTTTAGAGCGCAGCTCTTAGGCGCCTGCTTCCGGCTTGAGTGGCGTCGGCATCGCCGTCGGACTCACCGTTGGTGCAACAGCGCGTTGCGTTATGGGACGTTTCTCATATTGACGTCACGCGTGACGTCACGTGTGACGTCACGTGGGTCAGAGTGACGCCACGAGGATCACGAGTGACGTCACACGGCACCTAAATTTGGACGAAAATTTTTAAATAAATTTAGCGCGGAAAGTTTTTCACTGAAATTGGCGGGAAATTTACCCGCTAAATTTGGCGTAAACTTTTTCCTCTAAGTTTAGCGGGAAATTTTTCCACTAAGTTAAGCAAAAAACATGATGCACAATCGCGCACAAAAAGAGAAGGACAAACGAGGAAGCAATACAGAGTACAGGCAGGCGCGTATTTAGTGGGGTTTTTCCCGCTAAATTTAGCGGGAAAATTACTCCGCCAATTTGTTTCGCTAAATTTAGCGGGGAAGCTTTCCTGCCAAACTTAGAGGGGACATTTGCCGGGAGATGATCTTACAATTTCACGGTAAATTAACCGCCATACCCTTCCCTCCCACCAACCCTTTCCTCCTCCTCCTTAAGAGCTGTGCTCTATTTCGACATTATAGAGAATTGTAAACGTCTTTCATTTTTTTTCTCTACTCCCATCTTTCTCTAAAATGACGCGCCGGCCTGTCCTCCTCGTTGACCTCCCCTCTCCGCGTGCTGATTCGACGAGTCACGCCAGACGAATTGTCCAATGAGTTTGAATATACAAGACGAAAGCCCCAATCGAAGCGGAATGTCGAACAAGCCTGAATGTCTAACGATACGGAACATCCAACCTAGACGTAATGTCCACTGAGTCTGAATGTCCCACGATACGGAATATCCGACCGAAACGGAATGTTCAACGTACCTGAATATTCAACATGCCCAAATATCTACTATTGCATATTCCGTCTTATAAAATTTTCACGTTCATTAAACATTCGATACCACGGCTTTCGAAACCTTGAAAACCTTTTTCCTAACAATATGTTTTTGTTACAGACATCCGAATGCATCTTTCGCCACTATGATAAAATTCGTTATTCGAACACCGTAAAATACATTGGCACACTTCTCGATTCATACCTGTCATTGAACTCTCATCCCACGAAGATCAGTCTTAAACTATGCCTCCTTTATTATATCAAAATATCTGTGCCCCCACGTATCCGCAAGCGTATTCCTGAATTATTTAGCCTAATGCAATTAGCGCCATGACATGACTACTTTGGGCCAACATTCGGGCTTATAACAAACAAATGTGGACACCATCTTGAGCGAAACTTCAGAAATGCACCTTACATCTTCCACTCAAGATTTTTTTTTTTTTTAAACGCGATCAACGCCAATCTATTGCTCTGTCACTGGCGACAATTGGTTTCGATCACCACTGGAATTATGGGCTTAAATCTCCTCGCCCTGTCTCACGGCAGCTCTGTCGGGTTTCACGGTATGCCCCTAATTCAGGATTACTACAATCGTTTAGGTAAAACCCCCTCGATTTTTATGCTACGTATATCTTTATTTTCCTTCCAATTTCGAAGTCATCACTTAAAAAAAAAGCTTGAAAAAAGCCCTACGCCATATATGTTTAAATGACGAAGATACGTAAATATTAAAAAAAAACAAAAAAACATCGCCGATTGAGCGCACGGATGAAGAACATATCATATGGTACCATCCGTTTTTTCAAAACAATTTTTGGAAAATGCTCCGGATTGTGGCAGGCAAAAGTAAAAAACCTCTTAAAAGGAATGTCGCGTAATGTTTTCTATAAACCCACTACTTCCTGCGTAGATATTTTTCACATATTATCTATGCCCAACTTTCAATCTCTTGTTGTGGAAACGGCAGTGTTGGTCAGTACAAAAATAACCACTTTAAAACACTTCTTCCTTATATGCGGCCACTAGGAATGGTTTCACGGTTCCTTGTCCCTGCATGTTACACCTGGTATGAAAAGAACTTGAGGTCGTTCTATGTTCCTCAGATTTTAAATTTCTCGTCGCCTAGTTTCCCAAACTATGCTTCCATAAAAAAAAAAAAAAAATCCGAGGTACAGCACAGGAGGCTTTCGCAACAGTGAAATGTAACTTAAGTTCGCTTTGACAAGATTATGGCTACAAAATCACAAAGGAAGCTTACAGACCGCTATATTTTTTGGGGAGGGAGATGAGGTGGGGTCGATGACAGGTCATTTACATGAAATCTTCGAGGCCTTCACTGCTTTACAAGCGTTATCCTCTTATTACACACACTTTGGGGAAAAAAATTACTTTCAGATAATCTTCTGCGTTCGAACATTTTCAGCCTTGAACGAAATAATACGAGTTCTTTCCATCGCCGAAGGTGAGGATGCGAAAAAATACGTTCGCCCTCTGATAATAACAAAAGGTATACCTTACTACGGAAGGGGCCCGGTCTGGATGTGGTGGGTGCGTTGAAAACTGCAAATCGCAATAACCATACAGAAATGGCTGCACCTCATACTCTGTCATTTCGAACATCTGCCACAAAACTCAACGGAGCGACCAAGCTTTGATGGCTGTTGGCGCAGAACCCAGACGACGGGCAGACGGCGGACAGATCACGTGACGTCTTTCCTGGATTTAATTCGACGTTACGCATCGATCGAGGAGGGTAGCGAGAGTAATTACTCCGGAGTAAGCAACCCAATTCGGGAACGCTTGTTCTGACGTCATCGAATATGCGCGAGTAAATTTTGAAACGCCATGGTACAACGCTCGATGCTCGAAAATTCGGCCCAAAAGGTTCGAGCATCGAGCGTTCCGGGCGAAAGTGAACAGGAACTTTTGAGAACAGGAAAGTAGGATGAGATGATAGAAGTTACGTCCCGAGGTAGAATAAACATGCAGCTTCTTAGAAGTTTGTGACCGGACGTTTCTTGCTCGGTCCTGCCCGTGGAATTATCCCCGTCTTTAAAAGCGCATCCTACCGATGCAACGCGGAAAGAGAACAAAACAAATTGTTAAAAAAAAAATACGGTGAGACGAAACAAACATGCAGCATCACAGTCCTAACGCGCGTAGAACGGCTTAAGTAGAACGACGAGGACTACTTCGGGTCGGGGCTGGCAGCGCCCTGATGGTCGAGTTTCGTCGGGAAGGACCTCGTAGTTCAAGTCCTCAACGCGGCGAATGACCTTGTAGGGGCCAAAGTAGGGTTTTGATAGTTTCTCGCTGAAGCCGCGGCGGCGAATGGGCGTTCACATCCCCACCCTGTCACCGGGCTGGACCTCCACGTCGCGGCAACGAAGGTTGTACCGGCCAGCGTCGACAGGTTGTTGGTCTGTTATCCGAACGCGGTTTAGCTGGCTTACCTCTTCTGCCCGTTGGGTGACCAGCTGGGCCTCGTCAATGTCGTGGTCCGTCGGGTTGGTGGGCAGCATGGCGTCGAGTATCGTCGTCACCTTTATGACGTGAACCAGCTGAAATGGTGTAATACCAGTGGTCTCATGAGCCGCCGTGTTGTGCGCAAACGTGACGTAGGGCAACCCCTCATCCCATATATTATGTTTCACGCGTCCGACATCAATATCATGTCGGCGATGGCATTGTTAAACCACTCCGTCAGCTTGCTGGTCTGCGGGTGGAATGCCGTGGTTTGGTAGTGGTCGGTGTGGCTCAGGCAGAGTATCCCTTGTGTCAGTTTTATTTATTTATTTATTTATTTATTTGACATACTGTCAGTCCTGATTAGGACTTTGACAGGAGTGGCAACGAGTTACACTTGTAAAAGCAACAGGTAAAACAACACGGCAACGAAGCACAATGCAAGGAACACCAAAAACAATGCAAATCAAGCATACACAATAGTAAGGTTGCGTCCAGCTGAAAGAGGAATAATTCAAAATCGGTGGAAGAAATGACATGTTCTGGCAACAGATTCCACTCCCGCACCATTCGAGGAAAGAAGGATTACTTAAAACAATCTTTATTCAACGAAAACTCTTGTAAGTGACGCGAATGTTTGTTACGAGTGATACGGGATTGATGAACGGTTAGGTAACGTGATTGATCAATGAGATATGAACCAGAAAGTATCATGGAAAAAAGCTTCAAGCGTAGATTTTCCCGTCAAGACTGAAGCAACGAAAGATTACCCAGCGCATACAGCTCTGTAGGCGAATCTAATCTGCGATATCTAGAATAAATAAGACGCAGCCAGTCGCTGTACACTTTCTAGGTCAAGGATTAGGCTTTTCATGTGCGGGTCCCATACTTCCGTCGCGCGTTCAAGCAGGGGACGAACCAGCATTTTGTAAGCGAGCAGTACAGTTCTGTAGACGCTGGTTTCAAAGACCGTCATAGAAATGCTAGTCGTGTATTAGCTTTTTTAACAATGTTAGTCACATGCATTTTCTATCGAAGGTCGCTCGATACAGTAACACCGAGGTACTTATAATTGTCTACTTTTTCTTGAAGGACGCCATCAAGGCTGTGCGGATAAACTAGTGGATTTCATTTATGTGTGATGGGCATACAAACGGTTTTTCTTATATTCAGAGACATTTGCCACTTCGTGCACCATTCCTTAACCCTATGCAGGTTCGCGCTTGAATTACTTTGGCCAGACATAGTTGTTACCTTAGTGTACAAAATACAGTCACCTGCAAAAAGTCTCGCGTGCACCAACATGTCCTTAACCAGATCGTCTATAAATATAAGAAAAACCAACGACCCCGGAACTGAGCCTTGTGGCACACCAGAAGTAACAGCACAAATATCCGAGTAGTTATCTTCAAAACTAATAAACTGCTTTCGATCGAAAAGAAATGACCCTATCCATCCTGACAGAGTTTCGTTCTTTAGCATAGGTATTATCTTGTACATTAAATTTCTGTGGTTCACGTAATCAAAGGCCTTTTAAACATCCGAAAAATAACGTCGACCTGGCCTCTACTACCTAACGTTTTCGAAAAGAAATGCATAATTTCCGTCAGTTGCGTAACAGTAGAAAGCCCCTTTCGGAAACCATGTTGGCAGCTGTCTAGTAAGCCGTGTTCAGCTAGAAATGTATGAATATGCTTGGAGATGATGTTCTCAATTTTTTTTAGAGCATATTTATGTTAAGGAAATGGGGCGACAATTTGCCGGGGAAAATGAACTACCCTCCTTAAATAGCGGAATTACTTTACCCAATTTTCAGTCGTTTGGGACCGAAGAACAATCAAGCGATTTCTGAAAGATAAGCAATAAATGTTTGGAAGACCATTCGGCATTCATTTTAAGAATGCATTTGCAATTTGGTCTGGTCCTCCTGCCTTCGAAGGATCTATATCGAGAAGCAACGAAAACATTTCCTCCTGAGATAACAATACATGAGGAATTGCTGGTATACTGTCGAATTCATCACACTCGGGCAGTGTGCCGTCATCACAAGAGAAAACTGTAGAAAAAAATCTTCTAAAAAACATTCGCCATGTCTAGCTGTCTTTTCTAAAACAACCCGGTCATCTGTTGCAAGTTTAGTCACACTAGGTTTTCGAGGGGAAAGATGCTTCCAAAACCTTTTAGGTGAGTGCCGCAGGAAGCCTGTCATGGTTACGTTAAAATAATAGTGCTTGGCTTTTTATATAATTGATTTAAGATCTTTGCCTAGGTACCGTAGCTTGTCACGCACAACACCTGCCTGCGATTTGCGCACTTGCAACCGATACGTTAAAACTTTACGTTTTTGATGTATTACGTCCCTAGTAATCCACGGGTTAGTAGTACGGTACCTTTTCACCTTTTTCGGGACATGTTGAGCACTGCAATGCGTAGCTAGGCTTTTGAACTTTTGCCAGAGTTGATAGACGTTTAGTTTACGATCAAGACTGAACTTGTGAAATGCATCATATGAACTATCTAACATATCTGAAATAGCTACGTCATCTGCATGACTGAAATCTTTATAGGTAGTAACTTTGTAGCGCGCTCAAGGGTTATCATTTAAATAGAGTGACAAAACAACCATGAGATGATCAGCTATTCCTGGCAAGACTCTACATCCGTAAGGACATAGCATCCTACTATCACTTAAGAAAAAAAAGATCCAATATAGATTTGCTATTTCCTTGTATTCTGGTGAACTCTTTAACGACTTGCGTCAGACCATGTGAAAAAGACATGTCGATCAATGCAGAAGAGAGTAAAACATCGCGAGTTCCTGGTAGTGATGCATTCCAGTCGACCTCCTCAACATTGAAGTCGCCTGCAATTATTACCTTTTGTGAATCAACGTGTAATTTAATAAGGAAATCATTTAAACTCTGAGCAAAGTCAAGGATCGTTCCCGGAGGACAGTAAACCGCGCCTATTATGAGCTCCGATTTTGATAATTTTAGTTTGCACCATACGCTTTCAATGTCAGGGGTGTCTTCTATTTTGACATAATCGATACAGTTCTTTATTATAATGGCTACCCCACCCCCTATGCGCAAACGATCTTTCCCAATGATATCATATCCAGGGTGAACGATTTCACAATCAAAAATGGAAGGAATCAACCATGCCTCTGTGATTATTACAAAAAACGGTCATGCTCGACAAGGATGTTTTCCAAATCAACAGTTTTATTCACAATATTCCTCGTATTTAAATTGATTATTGAAAAGGCCTTTCCATTCTCAATCCTTCGTCGTCATTCTTCTCGGAACTGAATGCTTCTCTGTACATGTTCTCTGAGGATCAGTATTTGCCGTTTTTGTTCATCCCAAACGTAAGTACTTCCGTTTATTTTTAGTTTGTCGAACACCAGAAAAACTTTACCACCTTTCGCTCTGTTTTCACGTGAACTTTCCCAAAGAATTTGCCGAATAGTTTCTACCTGTTTAGAGCAATCTTCGTTGATAAAAGCTTTTGTTCCTTTTAAAGGGACAATGAAGACAATTTCGGATATTTTTTTGACGATTGAACTCGGTTTCAGGCACGCTTCAGGCCACGTCGCCCAAATTTCAGCCGAAACCGGCGCTTCTGTGCCACGCAAATCAATTAAACAGTCGCGGTAATAATCGTACCGGGATCGACTGGCGCGACGCCCCGAGAGTTGCGGGAGAAGCCGGAAGCGGAGCTAACGTGACCGATGCGGGGCCAAGAAGCGCGACGTCACAAGAGACTCGTCAGCGATTGGTCGAAACGAGAGACGTGCCCTCGGTCACGTTTTGGTTCGCAGTTTTTAGGAATACTGTTCTAATTTCCGCTTGAATAACCATGAAAAGTATAAATCGGACCGGAGATGTTTACTAAATCGTAAATAAAACATCATAATTATTTTTTTCTTTGCTACGCTGGACCGGAAACGGGCAACGAGCAACTATGGGCAAACAAAAATAAATAAAAAAAGAACACAGCGCGGAGCCGGCGGAGCACGCTGGAGACGTCGATGTCGTGTTTGGTCGTGTTTACTTTGGGAACACGGTACTCAAAGGATTTTGCAAAGTGGTAGTCATGCCAAATTTGTGCGCCGTAGATGGCTGTCCAAACGGTCGACTGAAGACCAGTAATCGTTCTTGTTTTTTGACGACGAAATGAGTGGACGTCCGACTCTGGTGAAAGCAAAAATGGAGCTGTTTATTTTCTCTTTCTTGGGGAGCGTCCCCCGCGGAGGAACCGGTTCCCGGGTCGCTGCCGCTTTCCCCTCGGAATCTCCTTCGCGTCCCTGTCGGACAGGGACTGGGCCTGTCCTTCGGCAACACGCCACTCTCGTCTCGCCCGCGCGAATCTTGCTCACAGTTTTGCTGCTCAGAGCCAGCGGGCCGCTCGTTGCCGGCTGGGCGGTCACCGTCGGGTGATGGCGAAGAACGCCACACACGTACTCCCGTTCCGTTAGTGTTAGGTCAGTGAACGGAAGCCCGAACCGGACTCGCTCGCGAGAACGGCATTGTCGTTCATGTTGACAGATCCGACGAAACGATCGCGCCACCGTGGCGCTATAACCCACCGCGGTAACCAGTCTCGATCTCCTAAACGCTACCGATACAGACTATTCACACTTGACTTCACTCCCTACGTCACCTCCGTTTTCGGATGCCCAGATGAGAATGGAGATAGTTCAGTTTCGGTTTCTTCTGCTCTTTTGTAGGCACAGAAATACGCGTCACAGATGTCTACAAAAAATTAACAGCGTGCCAGGTTTCCAAGAAGCCTAAAAACAACATTTAAAAAATTAATTTAGATCGCCTTCATTGTCCCTTTAAATGTTTAGCATTTAGGATGATGTCTCTCTTTTCATTGAAATTCCCAAGTCGCAGAATGATTGGTCATGGCTTAACAGTGAACATCCTTCCTATCCTGTGAATGAGTTCAACACTTCCGACATCTAAATTTAGTTTCGCTTTGAATATTCCATCAACAATATTATCTGTCAATAGGCCATATGCAAAATCCTTGCCAGCTATCATCATCATTCCATTAGGAGCCGCCATATTGGGGGGTTTGTCACATCTTTCAGTTGTGGACGAGGCGAATCTGCATTTAACTCGGTTTTCATAATATTAGGGCAATTTATTTGTACACTCAACGGGTTGCTGGTTTGTTTCGGTTCAGAGACGAAAAGAAAGACGGCCGCAAAATTCTGGAAAAGGAACTGTCAGCAACGAGGTCGCAAGCCTCGTCACTCAAGCAGTGAACTGGGCCATCCAGGTCAATGAACGGTATTTCTCGAAGCTGTCCTGTGAAGGGTTCGTACCGGACTTGCAGCAGGTGATCATATTTTACTTCTACAACTGCCATTTTGCCGGGACTATTGTTTCTCGGGCGAAACCGTCGGTACTGGAGCCCCCCAATATGGAGGAAATCTGATAATTGATCATGAATACACTAGATGGCGCTTCTTTTCGCATATGGTCTATAACTGCTCTGTCTCGTGCGTGTCATAAATTCCATAGATGACAAGATTATTTCGCCTACTTTTATTTTTAAAGTCATCTACTTTACTTTGCCGTTCTCTAATCGATGAATCCAATGCCTCGACACGCTTTACCGACTGGACTAGTTTAGTTGAAATGTTCTTAACCTGGGTCATCGAAGCTTCAATAACCTTCAGTTTTTTGTCAAGGCTACCATAGTCTTGTTTCATATCTCGAATGCCGTTTGCGATCTGCTTTTGTCCGACTAGAAGTTCATTCAGAAGTGCCAGGGTATGAGGCCCAGGATTCAGCTCAACATCTCCACTGAGTCCTAATAATAACAGGGTGACGTTCCAACACTCCCATGAAAATACACACAAGGCCTGGGGGCATGACACAGGATTAAAGCAATACAATTGCTCTTTAGGCAATTATGGGAACGACTTTTACGAACCTGTACAAACACATTAGTGGATTAGGCATCCTCGCTGGCTCCGTGCCGCCAAGCCCACTGAAATCGGATGGCTGGTGCTCCCTTCTTTTATGGTGCGGTGCAGATGTCGCGTCAGTCGCCCTAGGCGGTCCGTAGTTGATCATCGCAAGTGATATTGCGCAGTCATTGCTGGTGACTTGACGACTGTCTTTGCCTGCCCAAGTTTGTTCATCGTCATCGACGATGCTGCACGGTGGTCGGGATCTTGGTAGTTGGCCTGTCCTGAGATAGTCCGGTGTTGCGATGTTTTCGAAGGGGACGCCTTGCTGCAGCAGCAGAATCTGTACAAAAAACAGTAATGGATTAGGCATCCTCGCTGGCTCCTTGCCGTCAAGCCCAAAGGCTTGGCGCCGTAAACGATGAGTCTCGGTTCGTTATCAGGGCTTATGGAGCGCCATGTTGGAGGGCGATGGACTCGGCGAAGGACTTGGCTACTTCCACTGCGGTTCCCGACAGGAGTGCATTTGTCTCGGCGTACCGGGTGAGATAATCAGTTGCCACAATTGATGATAATAATAATAATAATCCGAATCAATCAATCAATCAGTGTTTATTAAAGTTTTCAGGAACAACCAATCGGTCTTAGTGCTGGCACACTTAAAAAAACGAGTAAAAACACACATACAAACACACACACACACGAGTGCAAAAGGGGAACGTAGTTCACGAGTCTGAGAATAAAAATATTAACAAGTATGAAAGACACTCAAATCAACAAGGAAAATCAAAAGCACACAACAAAGACATCACCAGGTGTGAGAGAAAAAAACAAATACTTGGATATTGTAATAACAAACATCAACGCAACTGATCAGCACTTTTCTTGCAAGAGGAAGCTTCAAACAGCTTTTCCGAACTTGCTCCCGCATGGGTTAAAAATATCAATTGTGTCAGAGTAGCGGTTATAACACTCAGCCGATCTTTGGATCGGGTTTAAGTGGCTAAAATGTCGAGGTATATAAAAAGATGATTGAAGCCGTGTAGGCAGACGAGAAACTCCAAGGCTCACTTCGGACAGAAGGCTGTGAGAGTTAATGGAGCCATGCAGGGTCTTAAACAATAACAACATATCTGCCTTCACCCGACGCTGCTGCAGGCTCAACAAGTTGACGAGTTGAAAGTTATACCCAACTTTTAAACAAGGATCACCTTTCTCAAGGTAACGATGTTTAAACATAGAAATAAATTTGTTTTGGACTCGCTCGAGAGATAAACTGTTTGTTTTGGAAATGCCTTTCCAAACAACCGAGGCGTACTCTAGCTGGGATCTAACTAAGGAACAGAACAGCGTGAAAAAAACGGACGGGCTTTTGAATTTCTTCGTTATGCGAAACACGGCAGCTGACGTGCGCAATGCCGATTGAACCACTCTGGTAACATATGAGTGTCAAATCTCAGAGCTGAACCAGAAACAACACCAAGGTCCCTCAGTTCACTTAAACATGACAGCAGTTCGCCATGATAACTACAGGGAAAAACTATATCTTGGATCTTACGAGATAATGTCATTACTTTTGTTTTAGTATGATTCAAACGGAGGCCATTGTCTAAACACCTATGACCGAAGAAATGTGCGTCATTCTGAAGCGTGATGTAGTTCTCTAAGGTCGATCTTTTTTGTAAAGTTTTATATCATCAGTGTACTGCAGAAATGAAGAGTTTGATATAACTTGGAAGACATAATTTACAAAAATATTAAAAAAGGTTGGGCTCAAGACAGATCGCTGAGGCACTCCAGAGCTTGCCTTGCACAAGGACGAGATAGTATTGTTGACGCGGACGTAGGCTTGCCTATCAGACAAATAACTTTTTAACAAATCGTATACCCAACCACGTACTTCGTACGAGGAAAGCTTACATAAGAGGATGTTGTGTTTGACTACGTCAAAGGCCTTACTCAGGTCGAAATAAAAATAAAAAAAACGTCAAGATGACCTCTATTACGACGGGGGCTCTGGACAGGTAGTCGGCATCGCTGTGTTTTCGGCCTTACTAGTAGACCATGGTCACGTCGTACTCTTGCGGCCGTAAGCCCCATCAAGCGAGTACTCCGGGTCCTTCAGGCTCGGTAACTAGCATAGCGAGTGGTGATCTGTGACCACTCGAAAAGGGCTCTTATATAAGTACGGGAGAAATTTCGTGATGGCCCGGACGACGGCTAGATATTCCTTTTTGATCGTTGATTAAATTCGTTCAGGTTCGACAACGTACGACTTGCGTAGGCGACTACGCGCTTTGTACCCTCCTGTCGTTAGACCAGTACTGCGCCGAGTCCAGTATTGCTGGCGTACGTGTGAACTTCTGTTTCGGGTGATTGGTCGAAGTGGCCAAGAATCGGTGGCGTCTGGAGTCGTCGCTTTACCTCCTCGAATGGCTGTTGTTGATCTTCTCCCCATTCAAATTTTATGCCATCTTTCGTGATGTGGGAGAGCGGCGGAGAAAGCTTGGCGAAATCCCAAACGAACCGGCTGTAATACGTGCAAAGTCCCAGGAATCTTCGGACGGCCTTCTTGTCGGTGGGCGGTTGAATTGCCGGTACGGCGCGAGTCTTCTCAGGGTCAGGACGAACGCCTTCTTTGCTCAGAACGTGGTTTAATAACTTGAGCTCGCCATAGGCGAACCGGCACTTCGACGGATTGAGGGTGAGTTCGGCGGTAATGCCGGGAGAACGGCCCGAAGGTGTTGCAAGTGCTCGTCGAAGTTGGCCAAAAACACCACGACGTTGTCGAGGTAAACGAGACAGCTCTGCCATTTGAGGTCTGACAGCACGAAATCAATGACGCGTTGGAAAGTTGCTGGCGCCGTGCACAGTCCGAAGGGCATCACCTTGAATTTGTACAGTCCATCGAGCGTGACGAAGGCAGTCTACTCTCGGTCCCGTTTGTTGACTTCGATCTGACAGTAGCCACTTTTCAGGTCCATCAACGAGAAGTATCGGGAGTGGCGCAGCCGGTTCAGTGTGTCGACGATGCGGGAGAGCGGCTGCACGTCTTCGTCACCGCGTTGAGCCGCCGGTAATCTACGCAGAATCGAAGCGTTCCGTCCTTCCTTTTCACCAGTACGACCGGAGAGGCCCACGGGCTGCTAGAAGGCCAAATGATATTGTCGTTTAGCATTTTTTGCACTTGGTCGTGAATGGCCTCTCTTTCTTTGGGGAGACCCTGTACAACGGCCGACGCATAGGGAGCGCATCGTCATTGGTAACGATGCCATGTTTGCAACTGTTGTTTACCGCACTTTCGATGTCGTCGCAAAGCAGTCTTTGAATTCGGAGATGATGTCTCTGAACTGTCGTCGCTCCATGGAACTGAGGTTGGGGTTAATGGTGAGCTGCGGCGGCAGTGGACTGTACGGCTGAGATGGCGAGGAATCATCGGAGAGTGCGGCGATTTCGGCGGCGTTCCAGAGTTCCTCACGTGTCCTACAGCGGCACCTTTCTTGAGATGCTGCGAATCCTGCCGAAGGCTCATCACGAGGACCACAATGCGTCCATCCTGCAGCTCCGTTACGCTCCTTGCTACACCTATTCCTCTTCCGAAAAGGAGTTGGACTTTGCCTTCCAGAACAACTTCCCTGCAAGCGACTGCATTGGTCACGACGGGCAACACGACACTCGACCACGGCGGCTAGTTTACGTGGTCCACAATGACTCGGACGGCGGCTGGCGTCGTTTTGGATCCCTTTAGAGGTAGGACGGGCTTTCGCATCGTCAACTTGTTTGCTTCAAGGTGAACCGTGGCACCGTATTCACACAGGAAGTCTATGCCCAAGATGACATCTCTCGCACAGTCCTGAAGGAGGACGAACTTGACTGGACAGGTCTCCCCGTGAATTTCGACGTGAACAGTGCACCTCCCAACAGGCGTGATGAGGAGTGCTAAGGCGGTGCGCATTTATGGGCCGCCCCAGCCAAGGGCATCGTGACTTTGCGAAGGCGGCGAGAGAGCTTCCTACTCAAAACGGAGTAATCTGCTCCGGTGTCCACGAGTGCCGACGCGTCGTGGCCGTTCATGGTCACGTTAAGGCAGTTGGGCACCGTAACAAATCGGCGTTCCGATGCTTGTCGGTCGCAAGAGTGAGGCCCACCGACGTCCTTGGAGGATCTTTCAGGCGGTCGTTTTTGGCGACTCAAGCTCCAGGGGTTGCCGCGCTTAGTTTCCATGACGAGGTAGGGAATACAGGCTCTCTTGGCGTGACCTACCAAGGGACGCCACCGCGCGTCGTGGTGATGGCGAACGGGATCTCCGGGGGGAAGCGGGAGCTGCTAACGAAGGACGATGCAGGTACTCCTTGATGTCCCGCGTTCGGTCTCCGCTCCTTTTGCGGGGGGGGGGTGTTCGGTGCGAACCCGCGCAGCCCAAGCTGCCGGTAGGGGCATCGCCGCTACACATGGTCGGCTTTCTCGCAGTGGTAACAAAGCGGCAGTCGGTTGGCGGTCCTCCATACGTACGTCATCCTTGGCGAAGGTTGCACTGGGCGGACGTACTATGGTGCTTGAGGTTCAAGTCGTGGTGGCGCCGTATACGGGCGAACAAGGGGCTGCGGTCGCCGGGCTATTGCGCCGCAGCTGAGAGTGGGCTCTTCGGGTGCCGCCACGGTGAAGGGAGCTTCTGGATGGAAGGCTCGCTGAACCCCTTCGCCGATGACCTCGGCAATAGAAATTGAGCACGGCGATCAGAAGCGTGTAGAATTTTCCAGAGCTCTTCCCTGATGACGTCGTGGACAATTTCTTGAAGGTTGTGAACGCCGATGCCGCCCTGATCGAATCGGGGGGATACCAGAGTCGAAGCAACAGGCGTTTCGGCGAGTCGGTTGTAGCGGCTGGCTCGGACCGACAGTGCACGCTCGATGTTCGTTGCTTAGGCAACGAATTCGTCGACAGTAGCTGGTGGGTTGCGAACAAGGCCGCCAAAGATGTCGTTCGTCAAGCCTATCTTCAGAACGCACAGCTTCTTATTGGTGACCTGGATGGTCAGCGCGGCCGCTCAGGCGGAGGAAATCTTTCAATGAAGCTGGTGACCGTTTTGTTAGGGCCTTGTGACCTTATTTGCAGGATGTCTTGCGCTCGCTGTCGTCGTTGCTGGTGCGTGAAAGTCATCTTGAGTTCGGCTTTGCAGGTATACCATGACATAAGAGAAGCCTCATGGTTCTCAAAGCAGTGCCTCGGAGTTCCCTCTAAGGAAAAGTAGAGGCTTTGTAGGCACTGTTCACCTCTCCATCCGATGGGGCGTGCCACGCAGTTTGTAGTGCTGAACCTAGTACGTCGACGTCCGTACATCTCGCCCTGGAAGGTCATTGGAGTTTGAGGGGCGACGAACAGGTAAACGACGGGGGAGGCAGCGACGGGAGTCTGCGAGGACATGTTGCTCATCGCCAGCTTCGTCGACTGGTGGCGGGTCTTCTCTGGCAGTTGACTAAATTCCGAGGGCAAACCCTGAAGACGGCGGCTTCCTTGGGCCTTGGTCGTTTTCACGGACGGTCTTCTTGAACCGGGCTTGGGCTTGGGCTGCGATGCCTGGGAGGGTTATGCTTAATGGGCTGCGATACCCCGCACTTCCACCACAAATATCAAGAATGAAACCGATGAAAGATGAACAGTGAACTGAAATTAAAGGTTTAATCGGCGTACTTGTACCAAACAAAATAAAGAGCGAGCTTCGAGACAGCGGGAAGCTTGCGGCTATTTTGCGGCGCAACAGCAAGTGAGAGCGAGACTGACTTGACGAGGTCACGCGCTGCTCTTGTTCTAGTGTGAGTCAGCAGCTCAAAATTTCGGCCAAAAACCTTAGAGCGTTAACCGTTTGGGGCTAAAATGAGCAGGCACTTTCGAGAACGAGAACGTAGGACGAAATTATGAAAGTTACCGTCTCGAGAAAGAATAAACATGAATCGTCTTTAAGTTTGTAACCGGGTGTTTTTTGCTTGGCCTTGTGCGCGGCAATACCTTTCTAAAATGAGTTAACTTCGTGGTTTACGTTGACGCTCGGCACATTTCTAATTTGAACCATATTTTTATCTTCAGGAGTTAAACTTAACTAGATAATGTTACTTAATCTTAAAGTAATTCGTATGTTTTTGCAATCCCGGTTGTCCACCGTGGTTGGCAGTGCAAGGAAACATTGCATCGTTTTTTATCTCGAAGCACCCTAGCAAATATCGTTGTAGATTTTTATGCTCTTTCGTAAAAACATACCGTTCACTGACGTCAAGGAGTGATAGATAAATATTCTTTCCTTATACTCATGCCGTGTACTTTAGATCTCGTTTTCTTCTCGGCGTGCAAATGGGTGTATGTGTCTGTGTGTTTGTGTGTTTGAATTTTTATTGTATTCGTCTGGTATTTTGTTTTGGCGTTATAAATTTTTATGCCTTATGATTTACAGTGTGTAAGATTCGGTGTGTCAGTACCAAGGCCGTCTGGTTGTTCCTGGGCACATAATAAAGCTGATTCTTCATTATTATAGAGGCTCGTCTGCACTATACTCTCTTAACCCTCAAGCTGAGACTAGAAGCTCCGCCTTCAGCGTGAGCTCTCTTCTCGCGCTAAAAGAACTGTGAACGAGCAGGCTCGCGCAACCAAGGCACACCGGAAGCCAGCGAGCTCGCGCGGAAGAAGGAGCTTCTACTTTTAGGGTAAAGGCCCCTACGCACATTAACGTTTGAGTGCGTTTGAGTGCGATTGACTGCGTTGCGGCTGCGAGAAACCAGGACATCCCTGCTTCTTATGTCGCGTGCCAAGCTATTCCTCTATTTAAATTCTACGCTTCATATGAACCACAGAAGTGCCGATGACTCGCTTTCGTTTCGTGACGCAACGCAGTCAAACGCACTCAAACGCTGTCAAACGCGAATGTGCGTAGGGGCCTTTAGGGTAAAGGCCCCTACGTACATTTGCGTTCGAGAGCGTTTGAGTGCGTTTGATTGCATTGTGGCTGAAAAAAAACAGGACATCCCTGCTTCTTATGTCGCGTGCCTGTGTATTCATTGAATTGTGTTTCACGATTCATATGAAGCCCAGACGTGCCGGTCACTTTTTTTCTTGTCCCAACGCAAAGCAGTCAAATGCACACGAACGATCTCAAACGCAACTGTGCGTAGGGGCCTTAAGGGTGAAGGGAGTATAGTTGTGGCCTGTAGCTTTAAGGCTGGTTCATACGAACCCCTTTTCTAGCGTTACGTTACGTTGCGGAAGCTTACGTCTGCTTGGCCACGAGCAGGGTCGTAAAGTACCTAAGTACAAGTAACTGGAAATCGGTGTCTAGGTGCATTTGTTGTACCTGAGGTACAAACCTAGGCGCTTTCATTTCTCGGTATCGTTATCTGTGTCTTAGGTACATTTTCCAGTAACTTGTAACTAAGCGAAGTTACTTTTTACAGGTACATTTCCATTCACTTCGTCAAAACGGTAGAAACTATAAATCGTGATGTATTCAAGCACTACCATGAGCCGTGATTAAAGTTGAGTTGGGTACAACCTGGGAGGCACTGACTTGATCGAACGATGTTTTAGCAAACGAAGCCCCGCTCATGATGTCTCATCGAACGACACTTTAGCGAATGGCGGTGTACATTTGAGTGAATGGTGGATCAGCGATGCCTTTCTAGCGACACCAATTTATCGAATCGCTTCGGAACTTCGTTTAGAGAAAATAGCGACCTGCTTCTTCTCAAACCAAAATCGACTTCATAGCATGTTTGAAACTCCTCTGGCAGCTATTCAAGGGGGGAAATAACTTAAAAGATGTGCGCAGTTTCTGTTGCTTGTTTTTTGTTCTGGTGGTGGCTCTCTTTTGCCATAAATACAATATAAAATATAATTGAAAATAAATTACACTTTCAATCGTAACGCAATGTAACGTCGCGTATATAATACAGTTCCCACATCATAAATTTGATTCAGATTTTGCAGTTATCAAAACTGAAAAAAAGTTCCGAAAGAAAGAAAAAAAGCTTAGTTTTCTTCCAACTAACGAAAGAAAAAAAAACGAGGAAGCTTGAAGGCTTTCGCTCGTCGTCGCGAAGGTTAGGTGCATATGCACTCGACTCACGCGTTTCTTTATGTGGCCGACGTCTTCTGGGCCTGTCGACGTCAGCACCGGCTCTAAGGGCGAAAACGCCAACAAGCGAGTTTCGGCGGTTTCGGCGTGACGTGATGAACAATGGAAGCTGTGGCCTCGGTGAACCGATTGGAGCGTGGACATAGTCCACTAGAGGAATCAACTCCGATGTGGACGTCGCAATGACACCAATAAAGCACATTTATCGAACTCCTTTTTGCGTGTATCCTTAGGATAGATAGCTTACGTTCAATATATTGTGACAAATTTTGTGAAAATAAATAACGTAAGTATCTTTAAACTAACTGTACATGTGCCTAGGTACATTTTTAAGCGAGTACCTAGGTACGCACCTAGGTACCTTTTCGTAAAGTAACTAACTTAGGTACATTTTTGAAGTAACATTTAGAACCCTTGCAACGAGTCACCGGGACGTCTGTGCTTCATATTAAGCGTGATTACAAGTTCAAGGACATAGCCTGGCACGCGACGATCGAGACACCAATGTTTCGGCCACTTATACGTAACGCAAGAAAACTGAGAAGTAAAAAAAAACGGTGCTTTGCGAGCCATTTTTTTGTGGGCTCTAATCCTGTCTTGGAATACGGATGCAGCAAAAGTAAAAGCTCCCCTTTGAATGGCACGCACAGCGTATCTCCACTTCAGCGCTTCTGTTAAGCGCCATGTCATCGTGTCGATTTAAATAAATAATAAGAGTTTAAGACCAGACTTTTGGGGAGACGCGATATCGCGCAGAGCGCGTGAAGTTTGAATTGGGAACTTCAAATCTCGCAGCGAGTCTCAAAAACATATTTTCTCTGTTTTTTTTTTCATCATAATTAGTTTACCTTTCGAATGTCTTTAATACAAACAAGTACCTTATGAGTGAGCGATGAGTGAAAATAATACAATCTTGGAACATCAATCAGGATAGTTTATGCTGTTATAAGCAGGCAAGAGTAGGTTGCTCGAATCGTTTTCTTTTAAATATGTTCAAAAAACGCATTTTTAATGTCCTATAAATTTATGTTATAACCAGAATATGCTTTAATACTCTGCGGATCTAAGTGAAATGCACTGCACGCAGCTTGAACTCACAGAGCTCACAACCTTTGAGTGTTTTATGACGTGCACTTAGACCGAAACCTCCCTTCTCTGCACAGAGCTCCGCGTTGAATTTCACCCTCTCCAAGCCGCACCACTACCTGAACAGATCGCTTCTGCTCTCCTTCACGATGGCTCTTCTCTGGATGGAGCCCACGTCCACGTCCGATGTGGCCCAAGCTCAGCCTGGAAAGCGCTGCAAGTCCTCTTTCCTAGGCGACATGCATTCGGTAAGGTATTAAGCGTAAAATAGGTCCCGAAAGTTTTTTTTTTCTGCTTTTTAAACGAAGTTGGCAGCTCGGAAGTTTTATTTAGGACTTCCCTTTAAAAGAAAGATCGAAGGAAACGCATAGCAGAAATTGGCAAATGGAGGTTACTGGCACTTATCCTATTTGTTACAATACTCGATACCTTGATAACATGTTAGCCGCCTTATTAACGCTTTCCCTGAGAAAGCAGCATTTCTGCGTGCCAAACTTACCTGTTTAGATCTCCGTTCTTTCGCTCTCAACAGAAGACACAAGGGCTAGTCACCCATTGTTCTAACCTATGGCGCTTATTTTTGGTCCTGATATATTTTCTTAATATCCATAATGGGAAAAAAAGTATTGCTGAAGCATTTCTAAATCCGGTAATTCCGGCCTCCTGTACACAAATAAGCGGTGCAAGCGTGGGCTGAATAAAAAAACATATTGTTCGAGCAACTATTCAACAAGTTAAAACATGCGCTTTGTGTATGTTACTTTGTACTCACGGGCTATATATTTATTTATTACTGGATGCTTCGGTAAGCTTATAAGTTTTTTTAACTTGTTTCAAACATACTTAGTTGTTCAGAAGTGAATTAAAAAAAATGGGGACCGCAGCCCAATGGCTAATATACATGATGTTTTTAGGCCCTACAGATTTGTTTTAAAGTAGCCGTGAAAGCTGCACTAATACGGTTTGTGCAGGTGAAGCATACGGCCAGTGGGAACAAATATAGGGGCTAATCATCAATATAAATAAGATATTTAACTAGACATTGTTAAACAACCTTTTTATTAGTGAAAACACAATTATGCTTTCAGTTAGGATCCTGCTGAGCACCACGAAAAAATACTAAATAAAAGAAAGCTATTTTGAGCATATCGGAAGCACCGTAGTGCGGCATAGCTATTTCTCGTGCAACAGGCAGAAGGCTCGAGTTGCGCACACGCGGATAATAAGGCACTCAAAAACCGCGTAGCCGCGGTTTTGCAGCGCCAGCTTTGCGCCTGTTGCACGAGTGTTCACTTGAAAGTAATGCCTCGCATCCCACCCACTCAAAGGCTGTCTAAAACTTTCTGATTGAATGGTTTTCGATGACGCTGAGCAAGCTTCTATTTGGAAATGTTGAAACTCTCAGTCACGCGCGCTCGACGAAAAGGTGGGGTAAGAAATAAAAGAAGAGAATACCGAGGATGATGGCGCTTTGCCTTCCGAACAATGACTTCCGATGCATAAACTAGTCTCTGAGTAAACCAGTTTATTTTTACTTTCGAGTGAAGCGTCACCCTTTTACCAAAAAGAATCGGTAGGAACTATATTTTTATGTTCCCTAATTAAAACGTTAATTATCAAATTTTAGTTATCATTCCACTTGCTCCGACTATTAGCCCCCTACATTGCGCCCTCTGACCGTATAACTCACCTACACGAACCGCATTCGTGGAGCTGTCACGGCCGTTCTTAAAACACCTTGTGATAACTACAAACATTGCATACTGGACCCGGCAGAACGGCGGTTCACTGCGATATGATGCCCTGCCCCACCCATACTCGAGTTCTAGCCAAGGGCCTCTTTCAGTCGGTACTTCTGAGTCTTTTTCAACGGTACCCGTCCGGCACGCCTGTTGGCACTTGTTAGACGATTACGTATTAATTGTTACCTTGTGGTGTCTGGAAGGCGTGTCCGCCTGGCGTGCTTACCGCGTCCTAAAAGGTGCTTCCTCGATATCCGTCTCCTGACTTCAGAGAAATGTCATGCTGTCGCTGGCCACGATCCTGGTGACGTCCCAGCAGAGGCGATGGACGAGTCCTATTCTGCTGCAAGTCGCTCTCCACTTAAGCTTCAGGAGACGGAAGTTCGAACGCCGCGACGACAGTGCCACTCGCGTTCGCTCGTGCCTTTTGCCCAAACCTTTTTTGCACCAACCGGCAGGATCGCGACATCAGACAATGTGACACGCTGGCTTGTGTGACTTCGTTGCCACCTCGGGGAAACTTTTGACGCATGGGCGGGATAGGACGGTAAACACACCAATCGGAAACAATTCTTTCAGGCACCTTAGGTAACTGATCCCGAAATGTTCATGCCATTATCCCTTAAAAATATATATTATTATTTGTGTCCACTTTTACTCGCGGTAGCTATTTATGAATCCACTGTTCATTGCGTTTTTCTCGTGCAGGTTTGCAGTAAAACTGTAAGAAACTACACAAACTCCCTCGTTGTACATCAGCACAGCATGACAGGTTGGAGCAAAGGAGCGAAGTTTAATTTGTACTACGATAACCCCGCTACCATCAAATGGAAGGTAAGAAAGCTAAAAGCCGCCCAACTCAGTGTGAACTACAGCTTTATTGGGATATTGAACTACAGCTTTATTGGAATCATTGGGATGCGAAAGCATCCCAATGATTCAATCGGATGACTTTTTAAATAAATCTTATCAGTTTCGATTTTTATCGAAAAAATAATTCCGGAGCGCAAGAGTATTTTTCGTTTTACTGATCGGAAATGTCTCGGTTCTTATCGACTTAGCATTCTTCCTCTTACTAGAGGGTTTTTGATTTTCTTAGAAAGATGCGCATAAATTTAGAAATAAATTGTTTGTCACCTCGTCACAAATGACGAGGTGACAAACAAAGAATAACTGAGGAAACTGAAACGTTTAATGGGGGCGAACTTGTGCCCAAAAATAAAAAGAGAAAGAACGATAACAACAGAGCGTCGCGGGCGTCGAAGTCGGCGTAGCAGCAGAGTCGAACGCTTGGGCGAGACTGAGTCCGACTGGCTACGCGGAGCCAATTTTGTCCACGCGTGGGCTTCTGGAACATTCGGCCTGGAACATTCGGCGCGCAGAACATTCTAACCTAGAACGAGCAACACGGTTCTCGAAATTACCAGAAATCTAAATTGGAAGAATAAATAAAAGACGCGGCGCTCCCAGGGATCGAACCCTGGGCTTTCCGCGTGGAAGGCACGCGCGATAACCGTTAGGCCACGAGCGCGCTGCCTGCTTAGTCAGCTGCGCTCGCGGCATTATTCCCCCCTTTAAAAAAGTGCATCGTCCCGATGCAGCACAAAAAAAAAACAAAAAAAAAACAAATCCGAAACAAAAGGACAGCAGAATCGCGAGCCGCAGTTCACAGTTCACAGTTCACAGTTTGACGAGAGTTCAAAGTTCTATCGTTCGTAATACGGCTTGAGGCGCACGACGTGGACTACTTCGGGGCGTGGTTGGCGTCGTCTTGATGGTCTAGTTCCGTCGGGAAGCACCTCGTAGTTTAGGTCCCCGAGACGGCGAAGAACCTTGTAGGGTCCAAAGTAGCGCTTCAAAAGTTTTTCGCTGAGACCACGGCGGCGGATCGGTGTCCATACCCACACCCTGTCTCCGGGCTGGAAGTGGACGTCCCGACGACGAAGGTTATACCGGTGTGCGTCGACTCGCTGTTGCTCTTGAATCTTGATTCTTGCCAGTTGACGAGCTTCCTCCGCGCGTTGAGAGATCAGTTGAGCGTCGTCGTTGCCATCGTCGGTTGGCACGTGAGGCAGCATGGCGTCCAGCATTGTGGTAACCGTCCGGCCATGTACCAATTTTGAACGGCGTCATTCCTGTGGTTTCTTGTACCACTGTGTTGTACGGAAATGTAACGTCCGGCAACACATCGTCCCACGTCTTGTGCTCCACGTCGACATACATGGAGATCATGTCGGCGATGGTCTTATTGAGCCGCTCTGTTAGCCCGTTGGTCTGCGGGTGATAAGCGGTGGTTCGTCGATGGCTGGTGTGACTTAGCCGAAGTACCTCTTGAGTCAGCTGTGCCAGGAACGATGACCCTCGATCTGTGGTCAGCACTTCAGGTGCGCCGTGTCGAAGGAGATTGGACTCGACGAAAAACTTGGCGACTTCCACCGCTGTTCCCGATGGAAGGGCTTTCGTCTCGGCGTATCGTGAAAGATAATTGGTCGTGACGATAATCCACCGGTTCCCTTGCGTCGATGTTGGGAACGGCCCAAGCAAATCCATTCCGACCTGCTGGAAGGGCGTAGTCGGGGCAGATATCGGCTTCAAGAGTCCTGCTGGCTTTGTCGGAGGCTTCTTACGTCGTTGGCACTCATGGCACGACCGTGTGTACAGATGGACGGTTTTCGGGAGTCTCGGCCAGTAGTACTTGTCACGAATGCGGGCGAGCGTCCTGCTGTAGCCAAGGTGTCCAGCCGTCGGGTCGTCGTGTCATGCTTGAAAGATTTCTTCTCGCAGGCTGGCAGGCACAACCAGCAGCCAGGCAGGGTTGCTGGTTTCGAAGTTCTTCTTGAAGAGCACACCTCGCCGCAGAACGAAGCTTGACAAGTTTCGGGCCAGGACTCGCGGAACGGAACTTCCTTGACCTTCGAGATTGTCGATCACGGCGCGAAGCTCCGGGTCGTCTCGTTGAAGTGCTCCCATGTCGGTATCTGTAACAGCTCCGAGAAAACGAGCGTCATCGTCGTCGTCGGTGCTGTCAGGAGGAGATTCGACTGGGGCCCTAGACAAGCAGTCGGCGTCATTATGCTTGCGGCCAGACTTGTGCACAATGGTTACGTCGAATTCTTGCAGTCGCAGACTCCAGCGAGCAAGGCGTCCTGACGGGTCCTTGAGGTTTGCGAGCCAGCAGAGGGCATGGTGTTCTGTGACCACGCGGAACGGGATACCGTACAAGTACGAGCGGAACTTGGTTATCACCCAGATGACAGCAAGACATTCTTTGTCGGTCGTTGAATAATTGTGTTCTGCCTTAGACAGCGCCCGGCTTGCGTAAGCAATTACTCTCTCTGCCCCTTCTTGTCGCTGAACGAGTACCGCACCGAGACCGGTATTGCTGGCGTCTGTGTGTATTTCTGTCTCCGCCGACTGATCAATCGGAACTGCACGTCGTCCTTCGTCAGATGCGTCAGCGGTGAAGAAATCTGTGCAAAGTCACGCACGAAACGTCTGTAGTAGGCGCACAGCCCAAGGAATCTTCGGACGGCCTTCTTGTTCGATGGCTTGGGGAATTCGGTGACAGCGGACGTCTTTACAGGATCAGTTATTACACACTGAGCACTCCCGACGTGGCCCAAGAATTTCAGCTCTCCATAGGCGAACAGGCACTTCGAAGGCTTGAGTGTCAGCCCAGCAGATTTGAAGGCCCGTAGCGCGGCTCGCAGTCGTCTGAGGTGCTTGTCGTATTCGGTTGCGAACACGACAACGTCGTCGAGGTAGACGAGACAGCTCTGCCACTTCAAGCCGGAAAGGACGGTGTCCATAACACGCTGGAAGGTTGCCGGCGCTCTGCACAGTCCGAACGGCATCACTCTAATTTCATACAGTCCGTTCGGTGTGACGAAGGCCGTCTTCTCACGATCTCGTTTGTCGACCTCAATCTGCCAGTACCCGCGCTCTTCAAGTTCATTGACGAAAAGTATTGGGCGTGGAGCAGCCGGTCCAGGGTGTCGTCGATGCGGGGCAGCGGATAGACGTCCCTCTTTGTTACTGCATTCAGCCGGCGGTAGTCCACGCAGAACCTCAGGGTTCCGTCTTTTTTCTTCACTAGGACTACTGGGGAAGCCCACGGACTGTTTGAGGGCTGGACAATGTCGTCATCAAGCATTTCCTGAACTTGCTTCTGGATCACTTCCCTTTCTTTCACGGAGACTCGGTACGGTGGCCGATGCACAGGGAGAGCGTCGTCATCAGTGATTATTCGATGTTTCGCAACCGTCGTTTGGCGCACCTTCGACGACGTGGAGAAGCACTCACTGCACTCGGCGAAAAGGTCACTGAGTTGTCGTCGTTGTGGGGCTGGGAGGGACGGGTCGATGTCGAGCTCTGACGGCGTGGTTCTCTTGTGCTGCGTCGGAGAGGCGTCTTCTGAGATCACGGCGATCGCGGCTAAGTCCGGAATTTCCTCGACGAAGCCCACAGCTGTACCCTTTGTAAGGTGCTGCGACCCTTGCCGGAAGTTGGTGACAAGGGCTACGGTACGCCCGTTCTGGATCTCGGTTACGCCTCATGCAATGCCAATCCCTCGTCCAACGAGAAGTTGGACGCTTCCTTCCAACAGTGCTACACCGCAGGTGGCTTCTTCGGTCCCGACGGGTACAAAGATACTCGACAGCGGCGGTAGGTTTACATTGCTGGCAAGGACTCACACTGCAGCTAACGTCGCTTGGGGATTTTCTGCCGATGGGACAGGTTTCCGAAGCGTCAGCTTGTTCTCCGCAAGGTCGATGATGGCGCCGTATTCACACAAGAAGTTCATTCCGAGAATGACGTCCCTCGAACAGTCTTGCAGAATGACGAACTTCACAGGGCAGGTTTCGCCGTGGATCTCAACGCGCGCAGTGCACCTGCCGACAGGTGTGATGAAATGTCCGCCGGCGGTTCGTATCTGCGGTCCGTCCCACGACGTCGTAACTTACCGAAGGCGGCGAGAGAGTCTCCCACTCAAAACGGAGTAGTCTGCTCCGGTGTCGACGAGTGCTGTCGCTTCGTGGCCGTCGATGATAACGTTGAGGTTATTCGACACTCTTGCAGAAACGTCGTTTCGGGGCGTTGAGGCTTTAAAGTGGGAGTGCTCCGACAATCTTGGAGGATCTTGGCATCGTTCCTCTTCGGCAACACCTCCTCCCGGCATTGCCGCGCCTAGTTTTCCCGACGGGAGGCGATAGGTGACAGTCTGTCTCGGCGAGATCGACGGAAGGGCGATGGCGAGCGTCGGAGAGACGGTGAGCGGAATCCTCGGGGAGTCGACTCAGGAGATGAAGAGCGGCGGAGGTAGTTCTCGATGTCCTGAGGTCGCTCTCCGAGACGTGGTCAAGGGTCGTTGGGTGCAAACCCTCGTAGGGCCAACTGGCGGTAAGGGCATCGTCGGTAGATATGGTCGGCTTCCCCGCAGTGATAGCACAACGGGCGTCGGTCGGCCGTCCTCCACACGTCGGTCTTCCTTGGCGCAACTTGTTCTGGACGAACGTGCGCCCGATCTTCCTGGCGTCGGGGATGCTGCGGCTCTGGAGGCACACGTCGGGGAGGCGCCATGTACGGACGCGGGGCTGGTGGTGCTCGTCGGACCATTGCGGCGTAGCTTAACGTCAGTTCCTCCGGTGTCACCGTGTTGATGGGAACTTCAGGGTGGACCGCCCGTTGTACTTCCTCGCGCACAGCCTCGGCGATGGAGAGTGTCGCTGGACGACTTGCGGCTGGCAGCAACTGGCGGAATTCCTCCCGGAAGACGTCCCGGATAATCTCGCGAATGTCCGTACCAGGAGCGTTCTCGCCGCCAAGCAGCGCGGTTGCAGCGACACTTAGATGTCGCTGGTAGTGGGAAGCGCGCGCTTGGAGGGCGCGCTCGATGTTTGTCGCCTCGGTGACGAAGGCTTCGACGGTGCCCGGCGGGATGCGCACGAGGCCTCCAAAGATGTCGTCTCTCACCCCGCGCATGAGGACCCGCAGCTTCTTGTCGTCTGTGGCTCGTGGGTCGGCACGGGCGCTCAGGCGGAGGACATCTACGAAGCTTGTGACGCTTTCGTCGGGGCCCTGCGTTCGAATTCGGAGGAGACCTTCTGCCTTCTCCCGTCGGTGTAGGGTGGCGAACGTCCGCTGCAACTCGGCCACACAGATGTCCCACGACGTAAGCGAAGCCTCGTGATTCTCGAACCGATGCCTCGCAGTACCCTCCAGCGAAAAGTAGAGGTTCTGGAGGCGCTGCTCCGCAGTCCATCCGTTGTGGCGCGCCACACGCTCGTAGTGCTTGATCCAGTCTTCGACACCCTCGTGGATCTCGCCGTGGAAGGGAGTCGGCGTACGGGGAGCGGCGGGCAGGTAGACGACGGCAGGAGCGGCGGGGGTCGGCGACTGGTTGGCCATCGTCGGCCTCGTTGGCTGCTTGGTCCTGGGCGGCAGAAGTCCGAATTCCGGGTGTAGGCCTGGGGTGCGACGACAGAACCGGATCTCGGTAGTGCCTTCGTTGGTTCTTCGTGGACTTGGCGTCGGACTTGCACTGCGGGACCTCGGTGGGGAACGCGGCAGGGGCATGCGTTACCCCGCACCTCCACCAAAATGTCACGAATGACGAGGTGACAAACAAGGAATAACTGAGGAAACTGAAACGTTTAATGGGGCGAACTTGTGCCCAAAAATAAAAAGAGAAAGAAAAATAGCAACAGAGCGTCGCGGGCGTCGAAGTCGGCGTAGCAGCAGAGTCGAACGCTTGGGCGAGACTGAGTCCGGCTGGTTACGCGGAGCCCCTTTTGTCCACGCGTGGGCTTCTGGAACATTCGGCCTGGAACATTCGGCGCGCAGAACATTCTAACCTAGAACGAGCAACACGGTTTTTGAAATTACCAGAAATCTAAATTGGAAGAATAAATAAATGACGCGGCGCTCCCAGGGATCGAACCCTGGGCTTTCCGCGTGGAAGGCACGCGCGATAACCGTTAGGCCACGAGCGCTTTTTTTGTATTTATTGCCTGGTTTTGGCAGTAATACAAAGCAACAACACATGCTCAAAGCCGGGTTAAAAGACGCCTACCCATCCTGGCATGACGCCAAATCTAAAAATCTTTAAGGTTAGCCAGCTCCTCTAGAAGTGGCAACCATTCCGGCCCAGTTTGTTGGGCCATGTACAATTCACGCAAAAAACACATGTGCTCTACAAAATATCTATGCACAGGACGCACATCTATATCTGCATGACGCACTGCCAAGCGGCACAGCCATAAACTGTGAAGGCCCAACAGCATGATCGTGTCTAAGGGCACACCTTCGTCCTCTTCAACTGGTAAAAACCGAATTCCTTGGGGCGTAAGTGGGAGGTCCTTTTTGAGAGTCCTTTGCAAAACGTCCCAAAAAAATACTGCATCCCAGCAGTATAAGAAAACGTGTTCGATAGTTTCCCGTTTTTTACATAGTATGCAGTTGTCGGTCCAAGCGATGGGTACTCCCTTCTCCGCTAGCCAAGCTTTGACGGGCAACGTTTGGCTATGCAACTTGAAAAAGAAGGTTTTAGTGTGTGGGGGGATAACCATTCTCTTAACTCGTTTCAACACATCTTGCCCCGGGCCTTCACTGTACAGCGTACGGTACAATGGTGTAGGAAAAAATATATCTATCACATCTTTTGTCAGCCGTTTACGCGTAACGCCACACAAATAGTCCAAAGAAAACCGCGTTGTTAAAAATTGATAAGCGCCAATCACTTCTTTTAGATACCCGCGTACACAACCAGTCACAGGTACGTTGGACGAAACAATAAACTCAGGAAGAATACTGTGTAGCCTTGTTTGAATGACCGTGCGTAAAAATGGGTCCTTCTGGTCCCGAAGAAAAATGAATCTGCTGACCAGCTGTCTTACGAACAGATGCGAAAGGCCTAGACCTCCAACGCTGACCCGTCGAAAAAGATTGGTTCGGCTCGTCTTCTCCCATACTGAGCTCCATATAAAAACCGCGAACACACGATGGATGCGCTGAATGTTGATACGTGAGCAATGTAACACCTGTAACACGTACCAAACTTTTGCTGCAAGAAAAATGTTACATACAGATGCCCGAGCAAAAATTGATAACCCATTGCCTCCCCACTTGTTCGCCTTAGCGCGCAAAGCCTCAGTTTCATTGCGCCAATACTCATCAGTGTCGCGATAGCGATCTAAAGGTACACCAAGATAGCGAGATGGTAGGTCGGACCATACAACGCGTGCAAACACATTCGGCTTGGAAGGCCAATCGCCGTGCCAAATGCCCAAACACTTTTCAAAGTTAACGGCGCTACACGTATGTTCGCAAAACAGTTCCGTCAACTCTACGGCCTTCTTCACGCTATCTTGGTCGACGCAAAAAATCGCCACATCATCCGCGTATGACAAAATCCGCACCTCAGTAGATTGTAACTTAAAACCTCTAACGAAACTACTACGAAGAATGCTTAAACAAAAGGGTTCAAGAAAAATACAAAAAAGCAGAGGCGAAAGTGGACATCCTTGTCTCACAGAAGAAAAAAGACCAACACGCTCACTCACGCGTTTGTTCACAACCAGACGGGTGGCGCAATTTCGGTATGCCATACGTATTCCCTCACACAAGACTGAACCAACATTGACGTGATCTAAAATAGAAAAAAGAATATCATGTGACACACGGTCGAAGGCCTTTTCCAAGTCGACCTGTAGCATAGCGACTCTCCGTTCCATACTATCGCAACATTCCAAAATGCTCCTTGCCACATGAACGTTTGTAACGATACTTCGTCCTTTGATTCCACAAGTCTGGTGCGGGCCGACAATAACGCTTATCACACTTTGCATCCGCTCTGCTAATATTTTCATCAAAATTTTATAATCCACATTCGTCAAAGTAATTGGGCGATACGCTCCTACACTACGGAGTTTCACTGGATCATCACTTTTCGGTATAAAAATCGTATGAGTGCACAAAAAAGAAGGAGGCAAAACTTTTACACGATACGCTTCGGAAAACACATTATGCAAAAAGGGGGCAAGCTTGTCCTTGAACGCTTTATAAAAATCAGCGCCCAAACCATCAGGACCTGGTGACTTTCCGGGTTTTAAATGGTCAATGGCTCGTTCTACTTCTGCCAACGATATGGGTAATTCTAGCTTTTCTTTTATGTCGTCTGCCAGTCTAGGCATGGACGGCAAATAAACGCTTCGAAATTCTTTCTTTTTGGGCGCGCGGTAACTAAAAAGCTCTTTATAGTATTCCACAAACGCGCGCTCGATGAAATCCTTATCACCCGACAGAACCCCTCGAAATGCAATCTCGCTTATCTCATTTTTACTCGCGTATCTTCGTTCCGCCCCGATAGCCCTTTTAGTGGGTATCTCCCCGAGTGACAACCGCTTCCACCTCGCTCGCACCATAGCCCCCTTATATTGTTCGGTGTCCAGAACTTCCAAACGCTTTTTAATACTGATAATCTCGTCCGCGAAAGAGCCGGGCGAGCGGCATTCTTCTTTTATTACCGTCTGCAGCAGGTCTTTTAATTCACTTGTTTTCTTTTTTTCCTCATGCTTCAATAAACTCGATCGTTCTATGGCTATCATTTTAATTTCCTGTTTAAACAGTTCCCATTTAACACCAACCTCTTCCCCTTGAGCGTTTACGAATTCTTGAAGCTGGTGACGCACCGCAGTTAAAAAGAAATCATCACTTAGAAGCTTCGTATTAAATTTCCATAAATCCCAAACGAACCTCTTAGGCGCTTCTTTAGAAGAACAAATTAAGAAGGAGACAAGGGAATGGTCACTAAATGACACGGGGTCGACTGAATATTGTTTACAAGCGCTAATGAGTTCGAGGGAAACGTACGCCCGGTCTAATCGCGCGTGACTCGTGCCCTGGAAATGCGTGTACTGTATATGCCTGCCACTTGACGCGCAGTGAGCTACGTCCTCTAATTCATATCGATCCAGCATATCGTTTAACATAACAGAACTTGCATCTCTATACCGCGCGCTGTTCGATCTGTCTTGGGGCGCACAAACGCAATTAAAATCTCCCAACAGAATCACCAGTCGATCTGTGTTAACATATCTTTCAATATGTTCGAAAAAAACTACACGTTCTTCCACCTTTGTAGGGGCATATATGCACAAAACACGAAACTTGAAATTAGAGATAACAAAATCACATAACACAAGTCGGCCCGCATCGCAGCTAATTACTTGTTCAACGGTCCCGCTACACTTTTTTAGAAATAAAAGACAACCACCCGACGTCCCCTTAGCGTGGCTGACGCACACGTCGTACCTTGCTTCAAAAAGTCGCACCATATTATCTGTCTGGGCCTCGCTCTCCATTTTCGTTTCTTGAACCGCGACCACGTCCAGGTCTTTCTCTATAAATAAGCGATTTACCTGGTATTGACGACGTTTTGCACATAAGCCTCGCACGTTTAACGTCCCCACACGTAATGATCGTTCCAGGTTCATCAACGATTAAGTGGGAGGCTAGACACAAGAGGACAGAACAAGATAAGTTAGCAGAAAAACAATAATTTGGACCGTACGCGCACTAGAGAGCAAACGCGAACAAAAGGGAGACGTACATTCGCAATGCCGTAGTTACCAAGACCACTCACACAGAGTCTTTCCTCCGGCGATCATCCGGCGGGATACGCGGCTTCACCGCGACCCGACCTTTCTTGGGTCCGAGCGGTTCGAGCGTAGGCCACGCTTGGTTGGCCTCCTGGCCACTGCCGTCAGGTGTTGCCGCTGGCTCCCTCGGTCGCTTTACCGTTTGGCTGGCGTCCATTTTGCAGCCCTGTTCGTCTGCCACTCCTGCGTCGCCGCTCCTACCCCCGGGATGGCTGTTCACCGTTGCAGATTGTCCGCCTGCGGACAGCGTTTGCTCCTCGGGCAGGCGCTCCTTGGTTCTGTCGTGGCGCGCGTCTTGAGCTCGTGTCGTCTCCTCAGAGTTGAGCGCTTGTGACGTTGCGTCCTGGTTGCCGGCTTCCTTGGGTGTGGGTGCCCCACTCTGTTCCATCGGCAGCACGTCAGTTGGAGGCGACCCTCCTACGGCTTCCTCCGCCTCGATACCATCCATCAGGTAGTCGGAGTTGTCCTCGAACTTGCGGTCTCGGGCCATCGAGGCGTACGTTTTGACGCAATCTTCTGCCTCATGACCGTAGCGGTGGCAGTCGGAGCAGCGGGGGACGCGGCAGTCCCGGCGAATGTGGCCCGTACGACGACAGCGAAGGCAGAGCGGAGCGCGTCCGGGCACCACGACAAGGACCTTACACCCTTCCAGGCGCATCTCGTGGGGGAGGCTGTCCACGGTGTAGCCTTCATTGAGGGTCATGCGTACACTCCGGGTGTTAGACTCAACAGCCTCAAACCCCTTCTCCCGGAAGAAGTCCCTGGTTATCTCCGATACCTTGCCGTAGCGCTCCAACTCCTTCTTCACCTGGCCGTTGGGAACGTCGTACGGTACCCAGTGGAGCTTGAGCTTCACCGCAGTGTTCGCCGGGTCGATGACGAGGCAACGCCCCCCCTTGATGGTCAGCTCCTTCGCGTCCACCAACCTTTGCTTCGCCGCTAGCGAGTGCAGCCTCAGCATCCAAACGTGGTTCATCTGATGTGGACCGGCTGAGGCCAGGTCCTTCAGCACTTGCAGCAGCTGCAGCTCGTCACGGAAGTCTTGCACGCGATACGGCCTTCCTTTCACATCACAGTGTAAAAATACAGCGTTCGTCACAACATAACCAGTGGGAAGTTGGGGCAGGATAATCTTGTAATCTCCAGCGTTATCAACGACAGACGTACCACGGCCTGACGCGGCCGTTTTCACCGCTCCGTCGGAGCTCATGACACACACGTCCGTACTCTGCAGAGGCCGGAAGTGGAATGCGGCCACGCGCTCGCCATGGGCAACGCGCGTGGCAATATCACTGATAGATGTTACAAAACATTTCTGGGACAACAAGAAAGAGGTCGCTTTAGCTATTGGGGAGATCAGACCGTGGCGCCCCAAGCGGTTAACTTTAGAGCTAGATGGATCGGGACAACAAATACAATGGCTCAGCGCTTGGCTCACTTAACCGAACGCGGCGTCAGCGTTTGGCTGGGGTTCGTGTTCTCCCGAGAGGGGAAGGAGGGGCTCTTTTGTTACCCCTCCGGCCTGCACGAACAATGTAGCATGCACGGTGCTCAGCTCAGCACAAAAGACCAAGTGGGTCAAGTTCGCATCATCTGACGACTGCTTTCGGGGGAGATCCGGCACTTAACGTCACTTCACTAATTGTTTGTATTTTTTCATTACACCGTGCCTCGCTCTTTATGAAAAAAGATGACACGAACATGCCCACAAGGCCTGTGGGCATTTGCACAGGCCTTGTGTTGGGTAAACACCGAGGTGTGGGGGTGACAAACGGGTCAGAGCGCTCCCCAATAGTGACATAGCTGAATATCACACCCTGCGGCGCACCTTCAACGCATCGTTTAACTACAATCCATATTCCCTATACGGGGAGTTCACTATAAACGAACCTGACACACGGATATGAGTGAATGGATAACAAAGAGAGCCCACATAATAGCCACGGCAGTGGTCGCACCTTGTTCAAGTAGGTTGCGTTCAGAAAAACACTCAACGTTGGGGGACACTTTGTTGGCATTTTGAGAGGTCATCCATCTCCTAGTTCGTTTCCTGCACTGTCCTCTGCTTATTGATGTTCGCTTACAGACAGTGTTCGCGAGAGCAATAAGTGCCGGACTGACAACACAAAGAAAATAAAAAACCTAGATTTTTTGCCTTAGCGGGGTAAAATATACAAAAAGCAAAACAAAAATGTCTGTTTTTTGTGTGTGTGTCCACTTCTCATTTTCTTCTATTTGTTATTTTCTTGCTACTCAAGTCTGCATTGTACTCGTAGGTCGTTTCCCGGTCTGCTTGCGCCTCAGAGTGGCATCTTTACTTCCGTAAAACCACACCTTTTGTTTGAGGATTTTTTGGGGGGAAACTCTATAGAAACAAAAGGCGCCTTTGGGAAGGCGAGGGGAGAACCTTCATTGTACGAACTTTGGGCTGAAATATGAGTCCTAGTCGGCCAAAAAGCGATATTTTCACGAGCTCAGTTAAAGTCACCGTAGCTAATCGGAGCTAGCAACAGGATTCGGTTGCTCGAAAGAATGTTCACGTTTGCTCGTGCCACGCCCACGACACTTCATACCGAAAAACTCGGAAAATGGCGGAATGTCAAAAATGTATTTAAGATAATCAGTACAAGATACTCCAAAAAGTATTTAAGATACAGTATCTTGAGTAGAGTATTTGAGATAGGCACAAGTCTGCACTGTACCCGAAGCGCGTGAACGCTTCTCCGGCCGTCCCATTCGTGCGGAGAGGGTGTAATCGGAAAAAAAGAAGGAGGCGGCGTCTCTCCGCGGGGAGGCGCCCCCAACCCAGACATCGACAGCATGGCGCGAGGCTGAAGAGTTGAAGAAAAAGTCTTGTTACGTCGAGTTACTGCAACTTCTACTTACATAGTTTTGTGTATTGTGTTAGAACGGTGAACAGCTGCTCTGGGGACGTAGATAGACAATTTGTGATGCTTATTTAATCATTTAATTTGAGATATTCATCTGGACATCTGGCGGCTAGCACTTAAAGCGCGCCTTTTGATATATTTGATTGCAATCTGTAACACGTATAAACCTAAACAAAAAGCTCCGTATATAAAAAATAGTATTTCCCTAAATAAAAATATTCATGCTGCAATATATATATATATATATATATATATATATATATATATATATATATATATATATATATATATATATATATATATATATATTTACCTTCGCACGTTGTTTGGCGTAGCTTTTTGAGCCTCACGAGGTTTGATACTATAGTGAAGTCCGTGTTGTCCTTCTTTTAATATTTTTAATATTTATTACGCAATTTTTGCGGGTCGTATTGCGGCGTTTGCTTCTACTAGAAGTACCTTTAAGCCGGGGTCACACTGCTTATACATTATACACATTTAGGGGGCTAAGCCCCCTAAATCGTGCCGGATACGCGATGTCTGGTGCGCAGACGTCGGTATCCAGAAAACCACCGAGTTTCCGTTTTCACTTTATCAGTGGCTGTGTGTAATGCTCCGTGGAGTCCAGTTTGACGCGATGGGGATGATCCGTGCCTTTCTGGCCATATCGAGGGTTGAGCCTCGCGGTGCGAGTTACTCTTTCATTTCGTTTTCTCGATCTCCGGAGGAGCGGCGGCTAGCGCGCGCTTTAATAATAATAATAATAATAATAATAATTTTTATTTGCACGAGAAAGTTTGCCCACTCAGCGGCGTGCAAGGCTAGACAGAAAGGTTAGTACCCTTACGCCTGTGCGCCTGCTAGCCTGCCGCTGAGTAGGTGTAAACATAAACAAACAGTAGTCGTAAGAACAAGATAAGAATAACAAATCTGCACGTGTGAAAACAACTAATGATCAGAACCCAGAGGGGAAGATAAGACAACTGGCTGTGCCCCAACCCACCCCAACGCAGACCACGGCGGAGGCCCCAGCCACAAGCTCAAACCCGCGAGCGCACCGCTGTGTGTGGTGCATCCCGCGCAGCCGAGCCCGCAACCGCGGTCCCCGCCACGCCCCGCCCCAGGGTGACACGGAGCACCCTTGGGTGAACGCCTTACAGGCCATCAACTTGTGAACAGGTGCTGGCCGTATCGTCTGCATAGCCCATGAGATTCCTCCCTGCCCCGCGGAAGAGGCTTGCGCTCCCTCAGCGGAACAGAGAGAAGCTCACCTACGCCTTGTTCGAGGCGGGGTTTAAGCCGCACGTCCGGAGGCTTCCTGGCTCGCGACGACGACCATTCCCCGAAGTGAAGAACCCAGGGGTCCAGTGGAGGTGGGAGAATTGGTAACGTAACAAACGGTTTAATTACATGGTTGCGATACAGTCGTCAGAACAACTCAGCAGCCTCACGCCCCGCCTTATATAGGGGTCCGTTTTCTCCCTCACTCTCCGCCAGGGCAGCAGGTGCGACCGCCAAGTGCGTTGCAGCAAAGCCCGCCGCGTCGTAGCCAGAAATGCGTCATAGCCATGGTTCTCCGCAGTTAGGTCAGGCCTCTCTCCCCTTCCGGAGCGCACGAACCCACACGCACACACACACACGTCCCGTTGACGTCACGGACGCGTTGAGACTCGTTTCGGGCAGACCACGACAGCTGGGCGACGGTCTTGAACACGTCGGGACTCGTTTCGGGCAGACTTCGACAGGTGGGCGACAGTTCAGAACACGTCGGGACTCGTTTCGGGACTCGTTTCCGCAGCGTTGAAACTCGAAAAAGGTTGCCGAAGGTTCCATTCTTAACAGCCCCTCCGGGGCCAGGGAAACCTCGAATGGCCGGTGGTACAATCGCTGGCCTGAAGAGGTGGGCTTGGAGTAGGCCTTGAGAAGACGCTGCAAGCACCAAACAAACTCCCAAACCTCTCACAACGGAGGCATCAGCGGAAACGTCCCCCACAACACCACGCCACACCGCAGTCAAACGCTCGGAATTCGCCAAAGACCCGCCAGACTGGATTACGGATTACCAAAATTTGGTACAATTCCGGGTATCGAGACCCCCTGTCGCCAAAAAAACTCATTTTTCCAACGAGGTCACTATGAACAAAATACAAAAGACAAAAACTCTTCGCAATTTGTGAGGTCCTTTTTGGGGTTTCAACGAAGTGCCCCCACTTAGATCCTCATTCCCGTGGATGACGAAAACCTCTGAGATCATCCCTACTGTTTTGGTGATATCAGAAAAATCTGCTCAACCCATCGGCATTGCCGTTAAATTTGCCTTTTCTTTTTCTTACGCTGAAGTCATAGTGATCGATTTTCACGTGATTTCAAGACGTGAAAATGCGGTCCTTATAGCGCCGATAAAACAATCCGCCTTTTTCATGCCCCGTCAAATTGGTCCTAGCAATCTCCTGAGCTGTACAGCGAAACCCTGACACACTCGCTCTTCTGCTCGACTGTCAAAGACACTCTGTCTACTCGTAGCAGAGGACCAAAGTTACGCGACGCCGGAGCTACGAGAGATCTTTCACTGATCCCCTCTTCCTCCGCCTTTTCCGCCGGCGCGTTGGGACGGCGTACGCTTCCTAGTGCTACGAGGTCAGGCTGTTCTACAACCTGGTTCCTCTCATCCCGGTTTTCTGCCTCCAACTCTGGGAGTGCTTGCTCCCCGTCAGCCGCCTCTGGCTCTGGATCACTCGTCAACAAAGGGGCGACCTGACGCGATTTGGACCTCGTACACGACTGAACTAGCCCTTCTCCCAGTTGTTGACCCCTTTCGCGCAGCAGGAAATCTGACCGGTTAGAAAACAAATAAGGATACTCCAACGGGACTGTTTGCGAGACAGCCGCCTCTGTCACTAGCTCTCCGAACGGGTCAGTTATCCTTACTGTCGCCATAGGCAGACAGACACTGTGCTTTTCGAGCAGCTGCTTGATCCAAACTACCTTTCCCGTAAAATCGGATGGCGTTACATACGACGGATGAACAACGTCCATCGTCGCTGCACTGTCCCGAAGCACCCTGCACGGCTTTCCGTTTACCTGGAGCTCGTGAAGATAGGGACGAAGAAGCTTCATGTCCTTGTCACTACCGTTCACGTACGAGAATACAACCCGCGGTTTCTTACATCTGGCCGCTGTGTGTCCCGGCTCCTGACAGTTCTAGCACAGGAACGGCTTCCTTGCCTCGAACTGCCCTGTTGGGCTTTTCCGCGCCTCCTCTCCGTTCGAGTGTTCTGCGCTCTTTTCTGGGACCTTTTTTTCTGCTTCGGGCTTCTCGGGCCCGTTTTCTCGCGAGTCATTTCCGTGTCGGAAGGTCTTGCGCTGATCGCTTCGGCCGGATTCGCTTTCCTCTCCGCTCAGCTTTCTACGCGTTGCGTACTCTTCGGCTAGCTCAGCGGCCCTTTCGACAGAGTCGACTCCCACCCTGTCCTGCACCCAGAGCTTGACTGACTGCGGAATGCTACGAAAGAACTGTTCGAGGCACACACACTCGACTACCTTGTCTCGGCTTTCGTACCCTTCCTCGCTCTTCAACCATTCTATCAGGTTGGTTTTAAGCCCGTACGCGAATTCCGAGTAGCCCTCGCTGCTCTTTTTGGATGCGTTTCTAAACCTTTGACGGAACGCCTCGGCAGAAAGGCGGTACCGCTTCAAAAGGCTGGACTTCACCTTGTCGTAGTCGTCCGCGTCTCCAGCACTAAGGCGCGCGACAACCTCTGCAGCCTCACAGGGCAACAGAGTCAAAAGCCGTTGCGGCCACGTTTCTGGGGCGAAGCTCAACTTCTCACATGTCCTCTCAAAGTTAACTAAGAATAGGCCCACGTCTTCTCCAACTTTAAACGGCTGCATGAGCTTCTTCATTTGATACGACTCGGTCTCACTTGCTCGTACCGGAGCCCCAACTCTACTGTTCTGCGAGTTTAATCGCTGTTGTTCAATTTCGAGCTCTAGCCTTCTCAGCGCTCGCTCCTCTGTCGCTGCAGTCTGTGCTCGTTCCTCTCTCGCTGCAGTCTGCGCTCGTTCCTCTCTAGCTGCAGCTTGCTCTCGTTCCTCTTTCGCTGCAGCCTGTTCCTCTTTCGCTGCAGCCTATTCTCGCTCTCGTTCCTCTCTCGCTGCAGCCTGCTCTCGTTCTCGTTCCTCTCTAGCTGCAGCTTCGCTCTTAGCGTTCTGAAGCAGTTCCCACGCAATTTTAATTTCCTCTGCTTCCGCGCTCTCTGAAATCGCTTTACTGATCTCAGATTTCTTCATCTTTTGCTCCACCTCCACACCCAATTCTTCACATAAACAGAGTAAATCTGTTCTCAGTAACCTCATCAGATCCATGATCGCTGCTCTTTAGCTTTGGCTTTGCTATAAAACTTGTCGCGAGGTTGTACACAAACCTAGCGCACGAGTCAAACACTAAGGATTCCCAGCAGTTCAAAATTAATTACCCATAATCTGAAGCCTGGCGAATCTCAAAGCAAAGTCCAAACGCTCACCCACAGATGTAGCACGATGTCGCATGGTCCGATCCCAACCGCTGCCAACCAGTTGTTTGAGGCGGGGTTTAAGCCGCACGTCCGGAGGCTTCCTGGCTCGCGACGACGACCATTCCCCGAAGTGAAGAACCCAGGGGTCCAGTGGAGGTGGGAGAATTGGTAACGTAACAAACGGTTTAATTACATGGTTGCGATACAGTCGTCAAATCCGAGAGAACAACTCAGCAGCCTCACGCCCCGCCTTATATAGGGGTCCGTTTTCTCCCTCACTCTCCGCCAGGGCAGCAGGTGCGACCGCCAAGTGCGTTGCAGCAAAGCCCGCCGCGTCGTAGCCAGAAATGCGTCATAGCCATGGTTCTCCGCAGTTAGGCCAGGCCTCTCTCCCCTTCCGGAGCGCACGAACCCACACGCACACACACACACGTCCCGTTGACGTCACGGACGCGTTGAGACTCGTTTCGGGCAGACCACGACAGCTGGGCGACGGTCTTGAACACGTCGGGACTCGTTTCGGGCAGACTTCGACAGGTGGGCGACAGTCCAGAACACGTCGGGACTCGTTTCGGGACTCGTTTCCGCAGCGTTGAAACTCGAAAAAGGTTGCCGAAGGTTCCATTCTTAACAGCCTGCAGGGATCGCGGACAGGCCATGCCTTACAGTTCTGGCATGCAGTGGCTCAGGCTGGCTAGTACGTCTATTCACACGCACTGCCGTTGACAAGTAGGACCCAGTCAGTGAGCCGTCCATAGCGCGGCAAACCAGGCGCACGCGAGCCATTCTCCGACATTGTTCAAGTGGCCGCCATTCCGCAAGTTTAAGTCGGGTGGAATAATTTGCGTCCGTAAAACCCGAAGCGCGTGCGCAAAGCGTCCGGGAACCGCGTCTCTGCACGCTCTCAATGCGATCCACAAGATGCCGCTGACTCGGGGACCACACAGCGCTACAATACTCCAACGACGGCAGCACGATCGAGGTGTACAAGGCGCGGGATGCCGAGGGTCCACATGGCCTGGACACACGAGAAACAAACCCCATTGATCGACGAGCCTTGGCCACGACACTGGCTATGTGGACAGAAAAATCCAGTGTTCTCGAGAATGCAGTGTTGTAGGCGTTACCGAAAAAAAGGAACTAAATACGTTACTCGTTACTTGCAAATAAAAGTAACGCGTTACCGACCTACGTTACCTCAAAATAAAAGGAACGCGTTACCGTTACCGTTACTGCACTCTAAAAAAAGCCCGTGCGTCTACTTTCCCGCACAACACTCGGAGAGCCAATCACCGCAACTTACGGAGGCAGCTCAGCAAATGACGAGGCCGAAACATATGTTTAGACCAAAAAACGTAGTCTGAGTTGTGACATTAAGCATGCAAGCGTGCCGTTTTGCATTGCTTAATGTCACAACTCAGACTGCGTTTTTTGGTCTAAACATATGTTTCGGCCTCGTCATTCGCTGAGCTGCCTCCGTAAGTTGCGGTGATTGGCTCTCCGAGTGTTGTGCGGGAAAGTAGACGCACCGGCTTCGTCGTTTGATATGTGCGTAAGCGCCATAGCTAAAATATGTCCACGCGGAAACTTAATTACCCTCTCTTTTTTAGGGTTTCACCCGAATAGTTACAAGAAAAAACGCGGAAGTATATATGAAGCTGATTTATAACATGTTGGCACGGAACTTAACAGAAGAACCGGCCTCCCTCATTAGCACAGAAATTAAGACCAGCCGATATTGAAACTTTGAATATATTTTATTCACAACATGTCGAAGTACAGATAGTTGCTGTAAACAAGTTCCTCCGTTACTCGAAGCACACTCCGCTGTTGTACTTTAGCAACAGCTGAATTTCGAAATTTAATTTTTTTTAAGTTCTAGGAAGTAAAGTAACGTAACGTAATTTCGTTACACGTTACTCAAAATAAGTAACGTAAGTACGTTACCCGTTACTTCTTTGGAAAAGTAACGAGTACGTTACTACGTTACTAAAAAAAGTAACGCGTTACCGGTAACGCCGTTACTTGTAACGCGTTACCGCCAACACTGCGTGAATGTGACCCCCAAGATGGTGAGAGAGTTGCATGTGGCTAGGGGCACACCGAGCAGATGGTAGCAGGGTTTCTCTACCTTACGGGCGCTGCTAAAGCGCATCACGGCACTTTTTGCGGGGCTAAGCCGCAGGCAATTGTCAGTCGCCCAGCACTTGATGTTGTTGATGTGGTCTTGGAGGGCAGGTGTCGGGGGAAGTAAGTGGGGCCAATATCGACGTGTCGTCCGCGTACTGGACGAGAGGGAACCTGTCGTCCCGGGGCATGTCATTGACGTAGATTAAAAATAATGTATAGGGCAGGACCGACCCTTGTGGCACACCGGAGGGGACGTTCATCGCAGCCGAGCGCGCACCTCGGTAAACGACTTGTTGGCTTCTTCCGCTCAGAAAGTTCGACAGCCAGTTCAGCAGGAAACCCCGGATGCCGGCGCCCGACACTTTACGTAGCAGGAGACCGATGTCGAGGGTGTCGAACGCGTTGCTGAGATCAAGCTGAACGAGATCTGTCTCTGTGCGATTGTCGATGCAGTTACTTACGAAATGGCTCAGGGTCGCCAGGGCCGTCTCACAGCTATGGTTGTGTCGGAAACCATGCTGTGACTGCGATAAGTAGCCAGGGCCCTCAAGGAAATCGAGAAGCTGGCCGTTCACCACGCGTTCGAATGTGCGGCAGATGATCGATGTTATTGAAACCGGACGATATTGCATGACGTCGTCTGTAGGCTTTCCTTTCCTCTTGTGGATAGGGGTAACCAAGGCGTGTCGCCAGGAAGCAGGAACAGCTCCAGCGTCGAAAAGACTCTGAAGCACACAGGCGAGCGAGGGCAAAGTGTGCTGCGTGATCATCCTGAAAAAGGCAGGTGCCACACCGTCTGGGCCAGGACATTGCGAATGCTTGATCTTGGACACCGCAATGCTCAGTGCTTCCGCTGAGAAGGTGATCTCCTCCAGGCTCGATGCATCGGTGCCAGATGATGATGGTGCGAAAGCAGCGGAATGCGCAGACAACCGCTGTCCGTCGGTGTTGTAGACAGATGAGAAGTGGTCTGCGCTGCCGCTGGATACAGTGGTCTGCGCTGCCGCCGGATACAGTACGGTTCTCAGCAGTGTTTGGGTTCGCGTTGGGACGCGAGGGCGTAGAGAGTGTAATTGGTCGTGCAGAGACCTGAATGGACCTTTTCCGAGAAGCGTTCTGCGCACGCGCGAGCGCCCGATGCCAAGCGGCGGAAGTCGTCACTAAAAATCGAGGAAATACGGAAGGAGGCTGTGGATCAGCGAGTAGAGCACGTAATTTCCTCATATATATATAATTGTGTTACACAAAAAAAGAAAGTGGACGGAAAGAAAAACACGACGTTTGGGTCGTGTTTTCTTTCCCCTCTTTAAAGTCGCTTTAGGCACGTGCCGCAGCTAAGAGAGCGAAGAAACTGGTAGCGTAGCTCCCATTATCGATCGGTAGCGCAGGTAGGTCACTTCCTCGATTTTTAGTTCGTGCAGCCACCGCCTGGTGCCGTCGGTATGTGGAAAAGGTCCATTAGAGTGAAATTATATATTTAGGGGCGAAACGACAGCTAGGGGGGGGGGGGGGGGGGAGAGAGCTGTGCTCGTGCAGTGAAAGCTGCACGAGGGTAGTGGCGGTCTTGGATGTGACGAGTTATCCATAGTTTTATCCTGTACAGCTGCGTGGGAGGCCCGGGAAAACGTACGGTTCACGTCGGCGGGTGCCCGGGAAGCCTAGAAATTATGGCAGCGGCATGGCCGTCGGCGGCCTGTAACTGTTGTGCGTTGGGTCAGCCCGTCGCTGTACAAACTGCAGCCTTTGCATGAATGGGTAGCGGGTGTTGTAATCCAGCGGTAAATGCGGTAGAGACTAGGACGCTGCGGAAACTGGTTATGCAAATCAAATATAGTTTATCAACTCGTCTATTTTCCAAGACCGGCCGGTTAGATGATGTGGAATTTCGTCGTCGCTCTCGTTGCGCGGAAGTTGGAAGGCGCGCATGTGGGATGCTTACATTGTTCGAACCCTACCTGTCCTCACAGGTAGGGGCCTCTCAGGTGGCCTCACAGTCGCAAGAAGACTTTTCAGTCATGCGGCGTGTTGCCTTGGCTGGGGACGAGCTTTGTCCGTAACATACTGCGTTTCTATGTGGACACGTTGCTCGGATGGAGAACGTCGAAGAGTCGCGAGACGCGTTGACGGCGTACTTTTATTGCTCGATCCCGGCCGGCCTTGACATCAGCTAGAAGACTTTTTAGTTACGCCGTGTCGAGGTTTGGCCGAGGGAGAACTCGAACGCGCGTCGATGCGCTTATCACGGTTGTCGAGCCCGTGAGGGGTTCAGTGGGTACTGCCGTTACGCGCTCGTCGCTCCTGCTGGGAGGTCACCTCCGAGCAGTGAAGCGGTAACATCTGGTACATGCCCAGACGTTACGGACATAGCCGGGTAAGGAGGCTGTCCGATTAGATCTGCTGTTCGCCCGATCTAGATACTGTTCCCTTTGTACTGGTATTAGCGGCCGGTACCACGAAACAACAGCCTCTCAGTAAGGTGATTATCCCCTCTGATGACGGCGTGCTGCGTAGTTTGGCTGTAGCGTGTTTGTAGCTGGGGTGCCGCGAACGCCGAGTGCATGAGTGCCTGTCTTGGGTAATTGCTACTGTTGGCAGGGAGTTTTTGGATCCATATCTATTTCGAGTCGCACATCGCGAACGGGGCAGGATTTGTGGCCGTTTCTATTTAGCGGCAGGTTATTGTTAGCTTCTGAGGTTTTGTGCGTTCTTCGCGAGTGTGTTGGAAATTAATATTGTTGTAAGAGGTGTGCGGTTCTGACGCTCTGGTAGATTGTTTTCTGTTTAAAAGAATGTGGTTGAGTTGTATAGGAACAAACGTTGTATAGTAGGCGTATGCACGATTTGAGTTTATAGAGAGTGCTCATACTTATTAGTTGAAAAATAATTTTCCTCTTAGGTACCTCTCGAATGTGTAGCGTGACGTTCTTGATGATTGCCTGCCTGTTGGTATTGAAATGAAGAGTATTGTTTTTATTTCGTGGCATGCCCAATGATCGAAAGATTTCGCTCTCGTCGCGCTGTCTGGTATAGCGTGCCAGTATTCGTTTTTGCGCGATTCGCTGTATGGAATATTAGGAACGGAAGCGAACTTTAAGAGCCGACGCGTGTGGTGTGTGCCTGAGTACCCGTAAGTGTTGTGAGCTGTGGTGCTCCGGACCAGCTCGTGGACCGTGCTCTGTCGGTTGCGGGGTTCCAAGTGGATGAACGTTCACCGCTGACCTGCCGGGTTTGATGCCACCACCATTATCATCGAGGGTGCTCGTCATCATCGGTGACACTCAGCTGAGCGAGTTCCCTGCCGGAGGTCCTGGGGACCGCGCAACATCAGGCCCCCCGGAGTCTGAGCCTTGAGGGAAGAGAGGTGTGGAGATCTGGCTGCCCTCCCCCGCGCCGACCCTCCGGGCCCCAAATTCCGGCAACTCGTACTCGATGCCTCCGAGATGCGTCATTGCCTCAGGGGAACGGCGATGGCCTCGCGTACCAGAAGATCCGGGTACGCCGCTCCCTTAGGTCAACTGACGTCACGCGACTGGCTTCCCTGAACAAAGGGGCGAAGGCTTGAAAAGGGAGGCCGGACAAAGGAAGGCTCTCTCGGACGGCGGACAGCACGAAGGATGGTGCAGCGGTGACAGGAGACGAGGACGCTGTCGCGGGGTTCGGCGGGACACGGACGCTGGCGCGGGGGATGCGGGCAAGAGGTCGAGCGGCGGACTCGACGAACGGACCGGACGGCGACCCTGGACGACGACGTCCTCATGACGCGGTGTGGAAGACCACCGCTGGGACATGGAGCAGCTGCAGTGGCAGCGGACTCCCCCCCAGCCTCGCTGATGACCGTTCCCCCGATCCCGAAACCCCCCAGGCAATAAGTGAGTGAATAAACCCTTTTGCTGAGAGCGAAGCATTGCAGTGTCATATTCATCCGGGGACAGGGCCTGAGGGAATCGGAGGTAGACGCCCGCACACCATGATGTCACGTGAGATTGCGACGTCACAAGGCCAACAAGGCATTATGGAGTCACGTGACTCTGACGTCACGATGTCAAGTTACAACATGGAGAGACCATAGCAGCTATCCCTGTAACAACGCACTACGCGTAAAATTAGCTTTATAGAAAGTGTTTAGGACGATGAAGGAAAAGCGGTTCGGCAGTTTTAACAATACAACCTTTTCTTTTTTCCTCACGACCCCCCCCCCCCCCACACACACACACACACACCCTTAGTCATTTGGGCAGATCTCCTTCCTCTACGTATCGCGACTGCACTGCGTCCGCAAAGAAACCTATATGGCTAGCGCGTGTGTTTATAGTTTTAGAACATACCTTGCTTTCAATCCATGTCGAGAAGTTGCCGAAAACAAACAGTCCGGGGAGCCCGAATGAACGCAAAATGAAGCACGACGACGCGACGGACACCACCCACCTGCGATGCCTGCGACTAGAGGTCTGCACGGGCCGATATTTAGAAGCAAGGCCCAGCCCGGCTCGTTGTGTATTGGGCCCGAACTTGCCCGCGGCCCGCTATCCATTTCCGACAACCGGCCCGGCCCGGCCCGAAGCTAATTTTCACGGACCAGCTGCGCATTATTTTAGCAGTATGAATAGCTCACAAATGGCGCGGCATGGCAGCTCGCTTGCCACTCTACGCATAAGTTGATACGGTACCCGATAGTTAATACTGTAAATACTGCTATTACTTGTTGGACTAATCTGCAGGCCTAGGCAGCTTCTTAAAAAAAATCACCCCGATCTTACTTTTCTGCGACCAAACCCGCGCGGAATGGACGGGAAAACAAAAATGACAAGCAGGAGTAAACAAAGCCACTTATCACAGTTGAAAGCGAAGGGAAACATCATGACGGGTATGGGCAAAAGACGGACAAAGTTCTAAATTCGCTCATCTCGCTGCGCACAACCGTTAAAAAAAATAAAAAAAAATGTCGCCGTCTTTTGCGGTGGTCTGCGAGAAATTGTTCAGGAAAAGTACCCCTCAGGGGAACCACTCGTACGTACAGATGGTTTACGCCGCCGAGGGTGCGCATTGTGTAGGCGCGTGTGTGTGCGTGTTGGAGGTGAGAAGCGATGGTATGATGGCGGCGCCACCGGGAACAAAAGGAACGCCGCGCCGCTGTGGCGCCGCTATGGTCGGTTACAAGTCAAAAAGGAGGAGAAGCTCCTCCCACAAGCGTGATGCGCCCGTTTAAAATCTCTCCGCACTCGAAAGAAGAGTTCACTGCTCTGGTTCACTGGAAACGCTCCTTGTTCCGCTTCAATGGATAGTTATTGGCTACAGAGTGATGCCACCTTGTCTCCAACCC
>JABSTQ010006948.1:0-51515 GCA_013358835.2 Ixodes persulcatus
GAAAATGAATCGACAAGATGAATGTCTGTGGCGAACACCCATTTCTAGCACTCGAGACATGGTAACCGCGGGTCCCGTACCCGGTTGCCTGGGGCCGCATCCTAACGAGTCGCGGGCCGCATGCGGCCCGCGGCCATGTGTTTGAGACCCCTGGTCAAGAGCGAGTCGTCATAGCGCGGCTTTGGAAAGCGAGCACATCAGGGGCTCTAAACTCGTCACACACAAAGTTGGGGCCGAAGTTCAAGGAGCGCGCCGATTGGACTATCATGACGATGACTTCTCGCGTTTGTCGCCAGCGTCAAATCGGCGTGCTCCGCAAACTTCCGGCTCCAATTTTGTGTTTAACGAGTTTGAGGCCCCAGGGGTGCTATTCTGGGCCCTAAACTCGTCAAACACAAAGTTGGAGCCAAAAGGTCGATGAGCGCGCCGATTGGACGTCGGCGACAAAAAAACGTGAAGTCATAGTCGTGATTGTCCAATCGGTACGCTCCGTCAACTTGGGCCCCCACTTTTGTGTTTGACGAGTTTTGAGCACCTGGTCGCAAACAGGAAGGTGACGTAACTAGAACTTCGGCGAGGAGCCTCATTCTAGAAAGATTCGTGTTTGAGGCTCCGCCCCGACGTTCGGGTTCACGTACGCGGCCAGTTAGAACCTGACAATCCCCCTCCGTGGCGATGACGTGGCCACGCAGTTGAGGCGCAGAAATCCCCGCATTTCCCCGGTTCCTTTTCTCTTTTCTCCGTCTTTTAGAACGAGCGAATAACGGATAAAAAGCTAACTTCTTGAAAATGAAAGGAAACGAAGAAGAGTAATATTATCCTTTTAAAAAAACGAAACATTATTTTGAAGATTATGACGTGAAGTAAATTTTGCTATGATATCTGAACTTGTTTTCTCAAAGTATTTCACTCCGGTCTTTCAAAACAAAGATGGCGAAAACCGCGGTAACGATCTTGTGGTGTTTGTACCTCGTCTGTGTCGTTGATTTACCTGTTTCTGCGATGCGGATGGCGTTACGGGAAGGAAATATTATGTCAAGGTACGCCGCGACACCAATCATCCTTTGTGAAGCTGCCGTGAACATACCCAGCAAATGACACGTCCTGTTTTCCCGTGAAGGAGAGTTCGAATAAATGGCGCGCTGACGACGACTCTGTGATAATAATTGACAGGTCGTGAGATCGACGCGGAGTGCGGATGATGCAGGAAAGTTTCTCAGTGCAGTTTTAATAATGCTTTGCTCCCCTTGCTTACTACAGTGATTACGACGCTAGTCTCCATAAGCCTGCTCTCTCCTTTCGTCACTGAAGAAATGGGTGCGACCGCATAATCTCGAGCAGTCTTCTTGTCTTACCTTTTACAGCGGAGCTGTTAAGGGCTAGATTCCCCAGGATCGCGTCCGTGTATGTCGACACAAACCTACCTGGATAGCTACCGCCATCTATAAGCGACGGCGGCAAGCACACAAGCAGCATGGTTTCCGCCGTCGCTCGTAGATGGCGCACAACCTTTGCAGCTATAATATAAGAATGGATAGTTGGGCGCGTTGGTGGGAATTCATCGTAGGAAAGTGCGAAAAACAGACGACGACGAAGAAGAAGCACACAGTGTATCGAGTGCAGCTCCGCTGGTCTTTCTTCTTCACGACAGTGGAAAGGCTGAACGTTTTTTTTTACTTGCACAAAGCTCGTGCAAAAAAAGAAGAAAAAAAAACGACTTCTACGTTTTTGCACGTCCTAACTAGGTACACCGCTATCCCATTGCACTTTTAGAAAAAGGTGGTTTATGGGACTACCTGTGGGGTGGTAAAACGTTGCCACAAATAGAACAACCCCTAGGTAAAAATGAAGACCCCATATGTAGTCAAAAAGAAGGTAGTCAAATTTGACTACTCACTAAAGCAACATGGCGGCCGGTTTGCGACCCTCGAATTGCCCGGTAAGGCCTAGCGAACAGAAGGGCTTTTCGGCCGAGTGAGAGAATAGAGCGCATACTCCTATTCAACGTCTTCCAAGCGCCATCAGACGCTCTAAACATTCGTGCCGAAACTTCTGTACCGTACCTATATCCTGTAAGGACGACGGTGTGTGTGCCGGAATCGCCGCAATTGCCCCCGACGGCATCTCGCTAGATTGACTGTAATTTACCACCGGCGGAGGGCACTGAAAAAGTTGGGGCTCCAATCCACGCTGTGAATGTGGTAGGGCAGCGAAGCTGTACATCACCTGCAACGATTGCCCACTGCACTATAGACCCTTTTTGTGCCAAACGCCACCAGGTGGTGTTCCAGTCTTTGACGTCCTAGAGAACTTCCGGTTTATAAAAAGAATGAGCAAAGGCTATCTTAACACCGCTGCTTGAAATGCGTATGAAACGTTTAACCACCAATTCTCCAGGTGATCGTTAAACGAATGAAGGAGTGCGAGATCTGTTAAAATGTTTCGAGTATTCTTGTAAACCAACTTGCCTCCTCCAAGATGCAATATTGTACAGCCCTCTGGAAAACCTTACATCCCGCAGTTGCAGTGACGTGAATGAACTGCGCAGGGCATGCAATTCTTCGTCGGTGGTCTGTAGACGGGCCAGCAACTCCAGTTTACAGCAGAACAGGCTGGGGTGTTCACGGCGTCAATCCGGCTGAGGACATCAGCGGGGACGTTGTCAACTCCTTTAACGTGCCGAATGTCCGTTGTGAATTCGGCCAAGAAGGCTAGCTGGCGAATCTCACGTGGTGTGTAATGAGACCCGGAATTGCTGATGGCGTAAGTTAGGGGCTTGTGGTCGGTCCATATGGTAAATGGCCGTCCCTCGACGAAATGTTGAAAGTGTCGTACAGCCAAGTAGGCAGCCAATAGCTCACGTCTGAAAACGCTGTAGCGCGTTTGCGCTGGCTTGAGCTTCTTAGAAAAGAAACCAATCGGTCGCCACTCTCCGTCGACTTTTTGTTGGTGCACCGCTCCTACGGCTGTGGCAGATGCGTCAGTCATCAGCGATGCTGCGGCATCATGCTCAGGATGTAGTAGCATTGTTGCTTCTGCAAGTGAGTTCTTTACCTCACCGAAAGCGCGTTCCGCATCTTCGTTCCAAGGAAAACACGACGTCTTTCGCTCTTGTTTCGTTAGGAGGACCTCAAGATGTTCGAGCAGTTTGGCACAGTTCGGAACGAAACGTCGGTAAAAATTTACCAAACCGAGAAACTGGCGAAGTTTGGTGGTCGAAGTCGGCCTCGGGAAACCATTGATGGCTTGTACCTTTGATGGCAATGGACGAATGCCCGAGGAGTCAAGCCGATGACCAAGAAATTCCAATTCCGGAACTCCAAACACACTTTTTGCGGCGTTGATGACAATGCCGTGGCTGCGCAGTCGTTCGAAGAGTAGGTCTAAGTGGGTTGTGTGCTCTTCCGGTGACTTGCGCTATGAGCAAAGCGTCTACGTATGCGAAGACAAAAGGTAACCCTCGTGTTACAGCGTCGATGAACCGTTGGAATGACTGAGCCGCATTTCTGAGGCCAAAGGGCATGCGGAGAAATTCAAAAAGTCCAAACGGTGTCGTGATCGCTGTTTTCGGGATGTCTTCTTCGGCCACGGGAATTCGGTGGTAGGCCCGCGTCAGATCAATCTTCGAGAAGATCTTCGCGCCTTGTAGGTTCACCGTGAAATCCTGGATGTTAGGTAGAGGTACCTGTCCGGTACAGTGTTCTTATTTAGGGCACGATAATCGCCACATGGCCGCCAGTCTCCATTTTTCTTCGACACCATGTGTAATGGAGACGCCCAGCTGCTAGACGAGGGTCGGATGATGCCAAGGTCTAACATGTGCTCAAACTCTTGGCGAGCATCGCAGAGTTTCTCTGCGGCTAGACGGCGGGGACGACAATATCATTGCACTCTTTTCGACTGCACACATTGCAGCAAACCTGTCAAACTTGTGACATTTTATTTGTATCTTTTAATTTAGGGGAATTCTGCTCAATTTTTTACAATTGTTTGGTTCAACTAAGTCGTCGACCCTGAGTCACGAGATGTGATTTGTTCTTCGGTAGTGTACTTAGGTCTGTAATATGTGGTGTCTAAGTTTTGTTTTGGCGCTTATGGCAAAAACCAAAACTACCTGCTCCAGCATGTAACATTGGTGGCGACGTCGCTATCGTGCCGCTGATAACACCGCCTCCGATGCAGAGGCTGGGCTACTTATTAGCCTGCCGCTGCGGGTTTTTTCTGCATCTGCCGAGGAAAGGCCTTGCAATGATACTCATCATTAGCACTCATCCTGAACGAAGTGCGGCTTGTGCAACTTTCACATTGTTGTCAGCATTCTCTCGGCATTCTGTCTGTGGCAAGCATCACTTCTATCATCCCTTGGAATTTCTCCTCTCCGCAGTGCTTGGCATGCTAGTCAGTACTCTGACCTCTGTTCGCGTCAACCACCAAAATAGGGGCATTATTGTATTTTGACACTTGAGAGGAATGCACTGACGCCAACATGGATTCAGCCGCAGGATGCATAGGGACACTAAGGCCGGCGTCCCTGTGCGGGGAGAGCATGAAACTGATGTCACAATTCCCGCTGTGGCCTGAAAAAGCTGACCTGCTGACGGCCCGCTAAAACATTGGTGATATTATGTTTTACATCGGTTTTGGTAGGGACTGCGGTGTTGCTCCCACATGAAATTTTGGCTATGGCTGCATCTTGTCGCACTAAACGGATATCACTAATTTCTTTTAGTAAGACTTTCGAGCAGAGTTGCCCTCTAAGGATGTTGAATGCCTTTTAAATACATGGAGTATGATTCTACTGTGACCTCCATTATGAGAAATAATCCAGACCCGTTTGTTTCAGTGGATATTCACGCCTTTATAACGTTTTATTATATATATTTGATTCCATGTCTTTCAACAAATAACAAAATCTGAATATGACACTCACCAGTAACAATTTAGTCAATTACGATTCATCCGATAACATGGTAAATATATAAAACGTTCTATTGCTAGATCACTCTTACAGCGGACGAAATTTTCTAAAACTACACGCTTGTGCATGTATAAATTTACATTTCGTTGTCATCTAGCTGCATGGGTCCTGCCTCTCAAACCGAACTCATGATCCTTTTCTTATTTCTCTTTTAACTTTCAAAACAAAAGGAGATGCGCCGAAAATGCCTTCGGTATCCTGGTGACGCGATGGAGGATTCTGGAGAGGAAAGCTGGGGGAACAGCCCCAACATGCCGAAGAGCAGGTGAAGGCACTTTGTGTGCTCCACAATTTTCTGATGGCACAGAACGGAGGCAATGAAAATGTCCACTGTGGTTCTGGCTACGCGGATTCCTTGAATGGGTTGGGGGAAGACAAGGCGGACAGCGGCGCCAAGACATCAGTCAGCTGCCCCTCCAGCTTGCTTGAACTCTTCCAAGGAACTCCGCTCATGTGGCTCGAAGTGTCAGGGACCTCTACAAGAAGCACTTCATTAGTTCTGCTGGCAAGGTCTCGTGGCAGCAGGCAGTCCTGCAGCGCTAATCTAGAGGGATTACACTCAGTGCTGCCTTACATCAGTCTTTTTTGTAGAGGTTGTATCTAAACACAAAAAAACCTTCAAACGTCCAACTGGTATGATTTTCTTTTCAGTGTCAAAATATTATCATTATCATCATTCAATGCAACTTGGTAATATCATGTAAGGTTTTCATTTTGAAATGAAAACGTATGGGTTGCGAATTTTTTTTCGTGCTTTTTTAGGTATGGAAGTTCAGCATCGGCTTTATTATATTAGAGTGCTCTAGGGAGCTATCTTACTTGCACTTTAACATTATTGTAAAAACAATTATTTCAAGTCATGATATCATTGTTTTTTTTTTCTTGTGATCAGTACAGCCATAAAATGTAAAGGAATTTACAGGAAGATGAGTAGGAAGCTTGGGCATTATCTGTCAGTGTTTTATGGCAGTATCACGCTGAGGTATACGACAAGAATAATGTTTCTAGAATGTTTCTAGGTTGTGTCATGTGAAAGGGTTATGTTAATATTTTCCCATTAAACAAGTGTATATATTCCTGTTAGCGCCGAGGCCCACACACCGTCACAAGGGTGGTTGTGACATTCCCCATTCGATACTGTGTGAGCACTTCGATGAGGTAAATTTCGCAGTACCCGTGCAGGTGCTTGGGCACTTCATCCATGGTGTCTGCGAGTGATAAAGAAATGCTCTGTGTCTGTTGTTTTATGTGCTAGCTGTCTGTCGATGTTTTGAATGAGAGTGCCAGTGTTGTTTTTTCTGTCTTGGGTCGGTGTGTGCTGGGTGAGGCGGCGTGGGCTTCGGAACGTGCCGTGGAAATAGATCTAGGAGAAGGCAAGAGGTTGTGTGAAGCAGGGATGGAGGCTTGAGAGCGAGCAGTATTGGCATAGCGTGAAGTAGGAGGAGAGCAAGAAGACAAGGGGGGAGGGGGGGGGGGGGTGCAGGCATGTCGACCATGGTCAGCAAAAGCTCTTACGGTGATTCTTTTAACTCCTCATCGTAACCGTTCAGTACTTCGTCAATGGAGTCCTCATGGATGCTCCACATATTACTGGAGGTACTGGAGAAATAGTGAACCCAACAAAAACCATTATGCCTGCCTTGAAATATTTGTAGGAACATACAAAAAAGCTAGGAAATCTTAGAAGTAAGATTGATGGATTTCAGTCACACTGGAATGGTAAGAAATATACGTACGGGCGTGGCTGCACGAAGTCCCGCACGAATAGCAAGTCCTTAAATTGTTGCCAGCTGGACTGTAGTTCACCGGCACCTGCGCCACTCTTTTTTTACTGTCCCTCAACGCTTCCCGAAGGTGTCACCGAGGTTCCGCCACCTCCCGATGACAACCTTGACATCGCCTGAAAAAGATTGTTGACCGCGTTTGTCTTTTAGAGCGAAGCTGTATACTTCTACCAGCCAAGGAACGTTTCGTGTCGTTGGCGTTGTAAGCAAAAACTCCCGGCGAACAATTGAAGGCAAAACAGTACATCTCCTCTGAAATCAGGCATACAGCATACAGCTCAGTATCCGTTTCAATAAAGAAAACCACAAAAACAAGCATCAAAACCACATGATGGATGATAAGGCGCGTGTGAACAATAGGAACACCCTCCCAGGCGTTCCGGTAAAAATTAGGTTTGCAGCTGCTTCGAAAGGGGTTGACGTTATTCGAAGCCCTCGTGCGAAGTGCAAACCGCATAATGGATGATAACGGCGCCTGCGAACAATGCGAAGCACGTTCGTTCTCCCCACGTTTGTTTTCGTGTCGGCGTTCTCACGGAGAAAAAGACTTCAGAAGATTCAAGGGAAAGGCACAAACACCACGGATACAAGATACAGCACAACATTCGTTCAATAAAGAATAAGCACAAAACAAGCATCCTATACTTCGTTTCAGCTTCGGTCCGAGCGCGGCCGATGTGATGAGCCGAAGGGCCAATCAAACAGCGAAGAGGCACAACGTCATGGCGTGCTCTCTGCAGTTGATAGGACCAGCCGGTATTCGCCGTTTCTCTCTGCGTGCTCCTCCGCCGGCTAGTCCTGTCAAGCGCAGAGAGCACGCCATGACGTTGCGCCTCTTCGCTGTTTGATTGGCCCTTCGGCTGATAATATCGGCCGCGCTCGGACCGAAGGTGAAACGAAGTATAACCATATAATGAATGATAAGGAGCTCCTGAAAACAACGCGAAGCACGTAGCGCTCACCGCATACGTTCCCGGTGAAGATTACTGTTGCCCAAGCTACCGCGGCGACGGCAGCTTGCGACGTGGGGAGTGACGTCACTAGCCTTTCATATATAAAAGAAGAACCCGCCTATACCCCGTTTCACCTTACGTCCGGACGCAGCGGATGCTGCGAGCTATCTTAGCCAATCCCGTTCTGTGGACGTGGCCCGTGATACGCTTTCCGCGCGTCGCTGTGCCCCCCCTCTAAGGACACGTGACACTCACATGGCCTCCAGTTGGCTCCGATGGCTCGTAACATGCGCTGCGCTTAAACATAAGATGAAACAGAGGATAGCACTGATTTCATTGTTGCTGCAACACCACGATGAATTGGCCACGCATAGTTAGGACTCCCGAGGAGCAGCGTGAATACAGTCAAACGCCTGTATAACGAAGCGTGTGGGACCGCGATAATTCTTCGTTATACACGTCACTTCGTTATATCCGTCGCGCACTTTAATGATCCCAATAAAGCAGATGTACAGGCTAATAAAGCGTTGTACAGGCTATTTCGTAGTTGAGGCGTTCGTTGTAGCGGCGTTTGACTGTACTAGGAGCGAAAAAGGGAAAAGAAACGGAAATACGACCAGCGGCGGCGTGCTGCAACCGGCGGCTGCATTTCGTATAGTGCAGTAGGCAATCGTTGCAGGTGATACCACAGCTCGCTGACCAACCACCTTCACAGCGTGGATTGGAGCCCCAACTTTTTTTTTTTCAATAGGAAAGGTGATGCACCAGCTGGCAGAAGAAAGCGCCAGCGACGCCGGGAATCCCAGAGACTTGGACTCATACCTGCTGAGCAGCGACTTCATCCTGCTGCGGTAGATCCCCCCGGCGGACGATGGGTCCTGCGGCCCGCAATTCCGCACTGTAACATCTCATAGACTGCGTAAGTCATTTATAACATATATGCATGATCCCGCCTTGGCAGGCCACAGCAGTGGGAGCAAAACGTACGAACAGTTATCCCCGATTGCAACGTAACCAGGCATGAGCTCCACACACGTAGCTGCACGGTTTGTCAGAAGGCGAAAACCCGAGGTGGCCAACCACCAGGTTTAATGCAGTCGGACGAAAGCAAGTACCCCTGGGAGTGTGTTGACTGTGACGTTGTCGGTCTCTTTCCCCATAGTCCACGCGGTAATCAATATTTGCTTGTAGTGACCGACCACTTCGCGAAGTTGGTCGAAATGCTTCATTTGCGCAAGCTGGACTCTAGGAAAATCTGGACTGTCTTCTTGCGACGTTCGCACGCTTTGGCTTTGCCGCCACGCTTATTACGAAGAAAGCTTTTTATTTTGTTAGTAAGGTGTTCGTGGATGCGTGTAAGATACTAGGGATGCGGCACAAACGGACTTCGCCGTACCATCCACAGGCGAATATCACGGAAAGAGTCAACCGTAACGTCAAGTTGATGCTTGTGACGCGTACAGACCTACACAAAGACTAGGATGCAAAATTGGCAGAAATGGCATTCGCTACCCGCACAACAATCAACCGTTCCACAGATTTTACTCCGGCCTAACTTAATTTTGGCAAAAAGCTCGTGTTTCCCCTGAGAAACGGCCTTCTTTGCACATATCCTGCAAGCATGCAGCGCACTACCACGCACTTCGCAGAAGATCTCCGGAAGCGTTTCACGGAGAACCTGCGTGAAGCTCTAGAGAGCCTTGACGTCTCGAGACTGCAGCAGCCGAACCAGTACAACAAGGGGAGGAAAAATCTGCAGTTCAATGTAAGAGATCTGGTACTGAGGCGAACTCATCTGCTGAGTGATGCTGCTAGAGGCTTCACGGCCTCTTTAGCAAAGGGATGCGAGGGCCCCTTACCTTGTTAGTAAAACGCTCCCCAACCTGTCTTACGAGCTGGTGCATTTCGAATGAGGTGAAGTGTGCCGTTCTATTCAACTCGTCGCCCTAAAAGCTTTCTATGAACCCAAGGAGGTAGATGTGTCGCAGGTTCCAGATGGCGACGATCCGGACCACCTCTCGGAAGATTCCACACCGTCTCCGCCACGATACAACCTGCGACGGCGGTGAAGACGACAAAAGGAGCACGAGCCCTAAGCGCACTATATTCATGCCCTCTTCGGTTTTTTTGGTGGGAGAAGAGAAAGTAGGCGTGCTCCCGTATGCACAGTTGGGCAGGTGTCGTTCTTGGGCGCGGCCACCTATTCCTGCCGCGCCATGGCCTCATCTTGTATTTAATTTCTAGTGCCTCGTGCCAGACACGTAGCGGAGGCGACGCAGTTCCCATCATCAGACCCGTCAAAGCCGCATAGGTATCGTCCGGAAGTGCTGACGTCGGACCCGCGCTCGTCCATCTGCGAAGACCCTTGCTGACCCAGAAGGATGGCCCCCAAGACCTTCAAGACGTCCCGTCCCCTATTTGTGTTTTGGAAGGGGGGAGATGTGTGGGCAACCTAGGAATTCAACGCGTTGACCCAGGTTGCCCACATGCCAAATCTTTAGTGGTCATTTCTACCGCAAGGGGGCTAACGGCAACTGGCCAGGCGAGCGGCGTTCCGCCGCTTATGAAAGGGCGTCGCGCAGCGTAAACGCGGAAGCTCTTGGGATCGCTGCGCGGGCGATAACGGTCATGAATGTCTTCGTGTTGTTGAACCGCTGCGTTGTGTCATTCCCAAAGGACGGGTAGCAGCGAGGGAATTCTCACTCACTTCAGTTCTGAAGTTGGAAGTTCGTCAAATTATTAAACATTGCAGGTTCGAAAGTTCGAAAAGTTTTTAGCGTGATAATTTGAAACTTAGAAAATTGGCCAATTTCTTATCTTGAAAAAATAGAAAGGTAGAGGATAATCGTATATCTTTGCGTAAAGTTCGGAACTTCGAAACTTACCGAATTCCTAATATAAAAATGTCCAAAAGTTTGAAACACTTCGAACTCTTCGAATCCCTTGGTTCGATCTTCGAACCTCAGGTTTCAAAAACCTTTGCGGCATCTCTACACATGACACACGCCAAAAATGGCAGGTAGAAATTCGCCTCCGCAAGATTCTATACGCACGCCAAGCACGTTGAAGCGCGCAGCCAACGTTACCCACGACAATGGCGGGTAGCAGGTTGGCACTGAAGCGTGAAGCCGCGTGAATACTCCCTATTTTATTATTTATATATATAGCACTATAGAGGGGACCGACTGAAGAAGAGACATGTAAAACGAGCATAATTAGAATCACGGGTGTCACGGGTGGTGACCAGAATAACAATAAATAAACAGGAAGAAATAAACGTTTAATGTGGCGAACTTGTGCCGAAAACAAAAAGGGAATAGAAAATAATAACAAAGCGTCGCGAGCGTCGAAGTCGGCGAGACAGCAGAGTCGAGCGCGGGGGCGAAACTGAGTCCGGTTGGTTACGCGGAACCCCTTTTGTGCACGCGTGGGCTTCTGGAACATTCGGCCTGGAACATTCGGCGCGCAGAACATTCTAACCTAGAACGAGCAACACGGTTCTCGAAATTACCAGAAATCTAAATTGGAAGAATAAATAAAAGATGCGGCGCTGCCAGGGTTCGAACCCTGGGCTTTCTGCGTGGAAGCCACGCGCGATAACCGTTAGGCCACGAGCGCGCTGCCTGCTTGGTCAGCTGCGCTCGCGGCATTACTCCCCCCTTTAAAAAAAGTGCATCGTCCCGATGCACCACAAAGGTAGAACACAAATACACAACAAAAAGATAGCAGAGTCGCGAGCCACACTTCACAGTTCCCAGTTCACTCTTTGACGGGAGTCCAAAGTTCTATCGTTCGTAATACGGCTTGAGCCGGACGACGTGCACCACCTCGGGTCGTGGCTGGCGTCTTGCAGATGGGCGCGTTCCGTCGGGTAGAACTTCGTAGTTCAGATCGCCGAGGCGTCGGATGATTTTGTACGGTCCGAAATAGCGCTTGAGAAGCTTCTCGCTGAGACCGCGGCGCCGAATCGGTGTCCACACCCATACCCGGTCCCCGGGTTGAAAATGGACGTCCCTGCGACGAAGGTTATACCGGCGTGCGTCGACTCGCTGTTGGTTTTGAATCTTGATTCTTGCCAGTTGACGAGCTTCCTCCGCGCGTTGAGAGATCAGTTGAGCGTCGTCGTTGCCATCGTCGGTTGGCACGTGAGGCAGCATGGCGTCCAGCATTGTCGTAACCGTCCGGCCATACACCAGTTGGAACGGCGTCATTCCTGTGGTTTCTTGTACCGCTGTGTTGTACGCAAATGCAACGTACGGCAACACCTCGTCCCACGTCTTATGCTCCACGTCGACGTACATGGAGATCATGTCGGCGATGGTCTTATTGAGCCGCTCTGTTAGCCCGTTGGTCTGCGGGTGATAAGCGGTGGTTCGTCGATGGCAGGTGTGACTGAGCCGAAGTACCTCTTGAGTCAGCTGTGCCAGGAAAGATGACCCTCGATCTGTGATCAGCACTTCAGGTGCGCCGTGTCGAAGGAGAATGGACTCGACGAAAAACTTGGCGACTTCCACCGCTGTTCCTGATGGAAGAGCTTTCGTCTCGGAGTATCGTGTAAGATAATCGGTCGCGACGATAATCCACCGGTTCCCTTGCGTCGATGTTGGGAAGGGCCCGAGCAAATCCATTCCGACCTGCTGGAAGGGCGTAGTCGGGGCAGATATCGGCTGCAAGAGTCCTGCTGGCTTTGTCGGGGGCTTCTTACGTCGTTGGCACTCATGGCACGACCGTGTGTACAGATGGACGGTTTTCGGGAGTCTTGGCCAGTAGTACTTGTCACGAATCCGGGCGAGCGTCCTGCTGTAGCCAAGGTGTCCAGCCGTCGGGTCGTCGTGGCATGCTTGAAAGAACCTGCGGTGTAGCCACCTGCGGTGTAGCACTGTTGGAAGGAAGCGTCCAACTTCTCGTTGGACGAGGGATTGGCATTGCGAGAGGCGTAATCGAGATCCAGGACGGGTGTACCCCGCACCTCCACCAGAATGTCACGGGTGGTGACCAGAATAACAATAAATAAACAGGAAGAAATAAACGTTTAATGTGGCGAACTTGTGCCGAAAACAAAAAGGGAATAGAAAATAATAACAAAGCGTCGCGACCGTCGAAGTCGGCGAGACAGCAGAGTCGAGCGCTGGGGCGAAACTGAGTCCGGTTGGTTACGCGGAACCCCTTTTGTGCACGCGTGGGCTTCTGGAACATTCGGCCTGGAACATTCGGCGCGCAGAACATTCTAACCTAGAACGAGCAACACGGTTCTCGAAATTACCAGAAATCTAAATTGGAAGAATAAATAAAAGATGCGGCGCTGCCAGGGTTCGAACCCTGGGCTTTCTGCGTGGAAGCCACGCGCGATAACCGTTAGGCCACGAGCGCGCTGCCTGCTCGGTCAGCTGCGCTCGCGGCAATAGGTACAAGTTACTAAAAAAAAGTAATAAGTTACTGAGCATTGGCCTCAAAAGTAATTTGAGTAGAGTAGAGGTTACTCAAATGGAAAGCAGTCACGAAGTAGCCAAGTAGTGAACTACTTTTGAAGTTAAGTTTATATTTTTTATAGTAACAAGAAAGTACATAAATGCTTGATCCGTTAGCGAAATTCTGCTAGCCAAATATAAAGCGGCTTGTGTTTTCGCATAAATGCTTTAATAGCTGGTTTGTTTTGTACTTTTTGTTTTCTGGTCAGTGATGTAGTGCGGATGTATTACTTCTATTTTGAGGTTTAGCACGGCCTGAGCTTGATTTTGCAGACAGTGCTTGCTTGTTTACAGTGTTGCGTAAAGTACATCTAAAAAGTACTTGAAGTAAAGTACAAAGTCAATTAGAGGTTATTGTACTTCAAGTATAGTAAGTACACCGGGTACAATGTATGCGAAGTAATTAAAGTACTATAAACACAACACACTTTTAAAGTAAAGTACAAATACTGTTGAACGCAATCTTTCATGATGCTCTTTCATGCCCTATTTTCTGTTACTTTATTTTAACTGATATGCATTGCTCCGAGGGTAATCTGAGGAGCATCAGTTTTTTTCGAAAATGGCGGCAAATGTTGGATAAAGTCAAGTCGCCACAGAGTAGCGTTTTTACTCTCGCTGATTACCTATTTAACACAATAAACTTATAAGGCACTTATTTGTATCGGTCTTATAGCCGCCATTACTTCACTCGGAGAAATGACCAGATGACGTCTGGAAAGATGATAGCGCGTTTTCACATGACGATACGATATTTTTTGTTTCCAAATTTGTGGAAAGTACTTTGAAGTCTGGAATTTTACTTTCTTCAGAATTACCAGAAAAAATAATTTAGCAAAGTGCAAGTACATGCTCAGAGAATGTACTTCAAGTGAAGTACAAGTTTCCTAATGCTACTTGAAATAGTACTTTAAGTACCAATTTTTAAAAATATTTCCAAATTCAGCTTGCATTTGTTTTCTTGTTTTTTTGTGTGTAAAAACGTTGTGGGAATTATTAAGATTCTCGAACCATATTCGAATTTTGGAATACTTGTATATGCTGAGTTTTGGGAGGAAAGGCAACTCAAAGAGGTCACCATTCCGTTGCCCTTTAGCACGCGATCCTTCAAGTGCAGCACAAAAAACGGGAGCACCAGATGGGCTTCGGAGCGGGTGCTGCATTTTGTCGACTCCTTTGAGTCAACAAAATGCAGTGTAGTGTGTATACCTCCAGTAGTGGGCAAGAGTTCCTACGTTGGGGAGAAGCGGGGACAAACCCTTTCTTTAAATACATCGTCTCCCTGAGCTTCGGGACAGAAAGAAAGGCCAGTCTTCGGCGCTCATCCCGCAGTTACTGGGCCTCACTTGCGACGTGTCTGTCCACTCCCCGCGCCTCGTAGCAGGGTTGTTGCAGTTGGGGGGGCTCATAAAAGTTTTTAGAGGGTTTCGGAACCTCCAAACCACTCCCACCCCTCTCCCCAACCCCTTGCCTACGCCACAAGCTTCCACCTCTTTGCAAATATCAGCTCATCTTCCAACATATTATCTTTATTTGTGCAGGAATGTTTGCTGACCGGCAAACCTACCACTAGAATTCAAAAGTAATTTGTAATTTGAGTAGAAGTAACTCGGAAAAAGTAATTAAAGTACGCTACTAAATACCGAAATAAAATGTAATTTAAATTTACTAAACTACTAAGAAAAGTAGTCAAACTACAGTAACTTGAGTAGAGCAGTTGAACTACGTACAAGTGTGCAATCACCACAGAAGTAATCGTAGGTTTACGAACACCACCCCGGAGCACGTGGAGGGGTCAGACGGATCTGCACAACAGGTCCAGTGAAACACGAGCTGTGCTTCTTTAACCCGTGCACTTGTCTCTGTACTGTTTTAAACAGCTGTGTTTTGACGTCACCCTGTTTTACGGTCGTGCTGTTTTGACGTCGTGTATTTCGAAATCGTGCTGCTTTGACGCGCTGTTTTAACGACATACTGTTATGGCAGAGTGATATCTTGAAGTCGTATTGATCTGACAATGTGCTGTTTGACATCGTTCTGCGTTTTGCCACGTGCTGTTTTGTCACGGCGCTCTAGTTTGCAAACGTGGCTGGTCTGATAGAAACACTTATTTTCGAGACTGCTCAACACAGAAAAGTACCAGATAATGACTGATACATTCCAGGGTTGGGCAGTATCGCGATACAAACGCATCGTAATAAAATCTATCGCGAAAGTATTCAGAACTACATTTCGTATCTGCTCAAGCGGCACAAGAATATTAGGTGAGTATCTACACAATATTGTTGGCCAATACTCCGAATATACGGTTCTTTCCATCCACAAGATGTCTAGACAATATAGTTTCAAAAGCGGGGCAGTACCAGCACAATATCACTGAGTACCGCCACCGTAAGACTGAGTACCCAACGGACGCCGACTATATCTATAGAGTACTAGCAGCGTCGGCTGAGTGCACGCCGGACGCTGTCTCTGCGTTTTACTTTCCCCGCTGCGCCAACACCTCCTAGAGAAGAAGGCTTTAGCGCTCTTCGCGTGACGTCGCAAAGGAAGGCCATCGGGGGCGCGCGTCGAAGCGAAGGCAGCGCGCGTGGATCGACCGTCGTAGCGCGTTTTTAGTTACATACGCGTGTCATATTGGCTAAAATGAAAGCTGCACATAGCAACGGGTCTAGAAAACATTTTCTTACACGAGCAAAATATTACACCGCTAAATAATCGGTACAAAATGGCACGAGGTATCCGTATAAGACGTCTATAGAAAAATGTAATTGTTTTAAGTCGAAAACATTGAGTTACGCAATTATTGCTGTAGGAATGCATGTTTTATACAGAAATACTTTTGCAAAATGGCGAGACACGTAGTGATTGGGCACAGCAAAACAGATCACAGTTAAAAAATCAGGTAGACGTAGTCAACGCGGACACGGCTAGACAACTGTCGCTTACGGTCATGGAAGCGACTGTTAACGCGTGCAGTCACTGAATTCTTGCATTATACCCCGGCCACATGGCAAAATTAATGTAATTTCAATCGAATGACATTATGGGGTCGACAAATCAGCTTGCGACGCTCGTATCATCACTCAAGACCGCGAACTGATTAAATCCCATATCATTTAATGAAAATATATTAACTTTTCTGTGTGGCAGGGGTACTAGACTTACCATTTACAGTCAACTAATTTACTTCTCCCTATGGGCTCAAGCTGCCTTAGAACAAAATATAACTTATTTTGTATACAATATTGCTGTTACCTTAATACAGTTAAGATTCTAGTAGAAACACGGTAAAGGCAATAAAGTAACAGTATATATATACACATAAGCACCAACAACACACTTTCAATAATCACAAACTTGTTATTAACCTCCCAAAAACTAGAATATTACCACGCATATTTACAAATGTCGACGCAACAGCACGCGGATAACGACGAAGAACAAAATTCCATTCTATCACGAGATTTAAAAAGAAAATCGACTGCAGCACTTTGCTCGCGTCCTACATGACCAAGAAAACCCGAAAATAAGTTGTTTCTCACCTGTCTATCGTATCGATACGTCCCACTCTATCCGCCACGAAAACATTTGAACACGAACTCCAAGATGTCTCTTTGTCGAGAGAAGGGTCTATCCAAGACCAGTGTCATCGTTGACTAGTTGCCAAGTTGCCACACATGTCACTCAAACCGTAGGAGGTCTTGTTCCGCGAATCCACGTAAATGGCGTAGTATCAAGCGAAAAAAAAAAAAACTACCCGGCAAGCACTCGCAGATCTGGTCGTCTCGGAGAAGCCGCGTCGAGTTCCCACGGCGTTGGAAATCATGCTTTCCTCAATATCCACTCTGTCCGCCGATGCCTCGCTGCCTCCAGGCCGTCCCGTCCGAGGAAAAATCTGCCTCCTGGTCTCCGCACCGTCCCGTACTACCAGCCCCTGGCCCCGTTCTTCAGTGTTGCCGTTGGGCGGTTGGTGAAAGTAGCCAAAACACAGGTCAAAAGTAGCCAAAAGAAGCCATTTTATTTGTCTTGGCGCCAAAAATGTCGCCACCGTTTTTTTTTTCTAAAAAGGAATCGTCATACGAAGCGGTAAAATGGGGCTATGTACAGCCTTAATCAACGTGAATAAATGCTCCCACATCTAGAGTAATTGGGGGTAAGTTTTTTAAGAAGCCCGATTGACACGTCAAATGTGGAGGTCGTTTTCTCTTGCTGCCGCAGCCCGAACTCAGAATCGCCACAAGGACGTCCAGCTTCATCTGATTCTCAATTGAGTTTTTGTTAGTGAAACTTGAGAAAACACGCGCTCAGAATCCGTATTCGATACTGGAAGCGAGAGGAGTCTCACCGCACCTTCTGCGAGATGTGGAAAAGAGCACACTCCAGACAACGCTCCTGTAAGCGGCCGCTCAGTATCGTGATAGTAGGGAAGTGTCAAGTCTTTTTTTTTTTTTTTACATTTTTAAACCCCGTAGTAGTGCCGAGAAATGATACCGCCAGTGGCGTACCAACTTGTTCTTGAGTGGGGGGGGGGGCAAACCAGCCCCCCCCCCCCCAGTGCCGGGGGGCAGTGCCCTTGGGCCCCACCGGCCAGTGTTTGCCCTGCCCAGTGGGCGGCTGTTTCAGGGGGAGGGGGGGGGGGCAAAGCACATGCCTTGCACCTTCATTTTGAGAACTGGGGGGGCAAGCGCCCCCCCCCCTTGGGCCCCCGGTTGGTACGCCCATGGATACCGCGTATTAGATGCGGAGCATCTCTTGCTCGGGTCTATGTCCCGCGGCGTCGTAGTCCGCACTCACACTACGCATGCGCAACTCTCCTCCTTCCCTCTCTCCAACAGCTGCGCGTTACTCTTTCCGCTCTCTCTCTACCAGCTGCGTGCACTTCGCGTGCGTTCGCTTCTACTCACACCGCGCGCGCATGCGCAACTCTCCTCCTCTAGTCTCCTCTCCTTCAAGTGTGAATATAAGAAGCGGTAGCGCGCTGCGCGCGTTCAAGGGGAGGAAGTGGCCGAGTGGGCTAACGCGTCTCAGCTTGGAGCGTGGGGCGAAAGCTTGCGCTGGGAACCTCCTGGGTTCGATTCCCCGCCGCCCCCGCCCGTTTCGATCTGGATGAGTTTCGTACCGGCACGCGTTCGTGTTATCACTACTGCGTGATGCACGTTAAAAACCCCAGGTTAGGCGGTTGTACCGCACTGGCTAAATTTCTCATCTACAGCTAAGAGACCGATTACCCGTTGAGGCGCATCTCCATCAGGCTGTATAAACATCCAGAGCAAACCAATTTTTGCGCGCGTTCAGTTCAGCGCTGTTGACTCCACTTCACTCCGTTCTTCCGATGAGTGTGATGGAAGTAACAGTCCCGTCAGTTTAACGATCCGCGATGCTCCGCATCACCCCATGGTTCCCCTCGGGAAGATGGTGTAATTTCATTTCTGGGCCTGTTAGAAAACAAAAGCAAACAACTAAGTTTGCCAAGAAAGAACTGATTCTAACGCAGCTGTTGCTTCCGGTTGTTATGTTTGTGGACTTGTAATTGACCGCTCTTTCAGTATTGTGATGACCAGAACGTGCCACGTCGTCTTCATAATTTCTTTTAAAGGTATCTGTAATGTCAGAAATTCTGTCATATTTCTGCCCAAGTATAATATTCTTTGTACTAAAAAGTCTCCTGAATATAAATTAAAAGTAGCCAAAAAGTAGCCAAGAAGGCCAAGGAGCCACTTCAAATTTTTGTCGCCTGACAGTGTTCAAAAGTAGCCAATTGGCGCAAAGTAGCCACTAACGGCAACACTGCCGTTCTTCCTTCCCAATCCTTTCTTCCTTCCTTTTGTTCTTCTCCGGGGTCGTTCCATTTCCCCCGCAGAAAAGGTGGGGAGAACTTGAGATCTTTCCAGTCGGAGGCTCTGCTGGAATTCCCTCGCCTGTTTTCTGTTTCCGTTGCTTGGGCAACGTGGGCCTCCTCTTGCTCGTGTGAGAGTGAGGAGGCCAGCAATTTGTCACGTCCAAAAAGGGGGGGGGGGGGGGGGGGGGGCCTTCTCCGAAGCATGTCGCGATCGCAATGAGGTCACAGCCCGTTGCCTCTCGCTTCTTGAAACACGTACACACACCCGCGCGCGCGCACCTATCCGGATCTTAGGTTGGGCCCGAGTGCCCTATTTCGAAGGATTAACCAAAGACGGGTACGTCACACTGTCTCTCTCCCTCTCCCTTTCCAAGTTTGCTTCCAATGCGCCAACCAGTCTGGTCACGTGAGGTTGGTTCACTCTCCCTCTTATTATGCCTCCTCTCTCACTCGTGTCGTCCCGTATCTCTCCTCTCCCCTTCCGAGTTATCTTTCTGGGAGAAAAAAAACAATATTCCTGCAATTGTGGTTACCCGGTTTGCGTAAACTACATATCAGGATTGCGTCGGTGCAATATAACAGATATTCTGTGGACATCGGCCGTATCAAAATGCTACCGGCTTTATTTCAATATCATTTTCGAATCGGCCGAAAATGCCTAATACCAGACTTGTACACGTTACTGAAAATAGTAAGGAATTACATTTACAATTACTCAAGGCTAAATTGTAATTATTACAATTACAATTACCCTCCCATAAAAGTAAGTGACCGTTACCCCCCAAAAGTAATCCGTTACTTTCGTGGCGTTACTTTCAACAATATTTTCCTCAATTAAGAAACAAAGGGGAGAAGCTTGGTTATTCAAGTTCTGATTGTTGCCATCTGTTCTATTTATTGACCTTGAGTATTTTGAGCAACAGGTGACTCTCGAAAGTCTCGTCAGACATTTTGCGTTATTTATTACTCAATATGTCGACTGCTATGCTGAACACCCTTTAAACTGAGGCACTGGATGGGAGTGGCATATTGTAGCTCACGAATGCTTCATGCTCTGCATTGAGCTTTTTCAGCGAAGCAATGGAAGTACTATTTACCTCGAAAATAGAGCAAAGCTTCGTCGTTGCAGCCGTTGCCTAATATTCGAGAGTTTTAGTAGAGTTGGTAACAGTAAGGTGATAATTAAATAATAAATAAGGTTTGGCTCGATGTTCTTCTTTCTTTGGTTCTGAACAGGTCGAGACTCGGTTGAGACGTTGGAGAATAAGAAAAAAAAATCCAATATTTAAAGATAAGTAATCGAGAAAAAAAAAAGCAACAGGTCACTCTTAAATACAATTAATTAGAACGTTGGTTAAAACAAGGAAATGCAAACGCACGTTTGCCATGTGTACCTTTCTTGGTGCCGTTCAAAAACACAAGGAGCACGGACCGACTGCAGTTTACTCCGGTGTTCTCCAGATAGACGTCCGCTGATGCCACGGGGCAGCAAAGGGCAGAGAACTATGTAAGCCGCGCTATGGCCCCACTCACGAGTGTCACTCTCTCCTCAAGCCCAGAATATCAAGTCTACGTTAGCCACCATTATGTTTTATTTGTAAAAATATCTGCTTGAAATAAGGTGCGTCCTGCTGGGTAAAAATCAGGAAGAAGAAATCATTTTCGAAGTGCTCGCAAAAAGCTGACTCACAAAAAGGGTCACTGAGATGCAGATAACATGGCTAGAATTCACAAATAATTGTAATTCACAAAAGGCCAACCCTAAAAGTTGGACTACAAAAAAAAAAAAAAAAAAAAAGTAGCTTTGAAAACAGGGTCGAATAAGGGGAAAAAAGCAGAAAAAAAATACATCCTGTTTTCTAAGAGAAGATGGTAAGTGTGCATCAACGAATGAGGATGCTTTGGCATTACACCTTTACATATTATCACATCTTTTTTAGTGGATTTTAGGGTAGACGGAGCGTTGTCTCGTGTTGTGACATTATGAAAATGGTCCTAGTCACTATAACCGAGAAGGACATTGTTAATTCTTGTCTGTGCACTTACCGCCTTCAGCTTTTCGAAGAGGGATACACTCACTTGGTGTCTTCCTCTCCCCCTTCGATCGCAAAGAAAAAACAAAGACGCTAGAAAAAAGCGGATATAACTTGCCCCCCCCCCCCCCTTTTTGTATAAATGTTTATTTGGATATATTTACATTGTTGTGAGGGTTTAAAATAAATAAATTCAGGGGCCTGGTGTAGCAAAAAAAAAGAAAAGGGTTTGCGGAACTGAAGAGTGCCGAGCCTCCCTTTGCGCTGGTCAATTCGCATGACAGTGTCACTGCGCTCAACTTTACCAAAATGAAAACGACCTTTTCTTTATAAGGAGGGGGGGGGGGGGCTGGTCCTGAAAATGTAATGGATTACAAGGAATCCTTTACGTCAAAAATGTAAGGGAATTACTTTAAAATTACTCCAGAAAATATGTAATTATTCCGTTACTAAATTACCGATAAATGTAAGGGATTACAAGTATTTCGTTACTTGTAACGGATTACGTACAAGTCTGCCTAATACTGCGCAGATACTGCCGATTTAAAAAAACGATATTCAGGGAAAAACACGGTTCGTGTGCCGTATATATCATGGTTGCGTCGCCGCAATATATCATATATTCTGTCGACATCGGGGAGAATCAAAATGGTACCGGCACAATTTTCCCGATACAACGGAAAAATCGGCAGTACTCGCACGACTTTTTCGACCCGAGGCGAATATCGCCAAAATATTGTGTGCTGCCTGTGTGTATTTCAGTAACGTAAAACATATTTTTCACCAGTATCTGTATTCCTGTATCGAAATGCAGTTAGAATGTTTCTTTGTATCGCGATATTCTTAGGATAAAATGTATTTGGTTACATTTCTTCAAAAATCCCCCACCCTCAAAAAAATGTCTGAACGCGTTTTTTTTTTTACTTTTGAGGGCCTTAAGGTTAAAGAGATTTTAGCACATCGTTACTATGCTGACCAAGGGTCCTTCAGATTCTCCAAACTATTTTTCTATGCGTCTCTTCTCTTCTGAGAAGTGTTGCGTCCCAACAAACCACTGGATGTCCATTGGACATCCGATAGATATCCGCTCAAGATATTTGGACGTCCTCAGGAGATCCGTAGCTGTCCGGCAGACGTCCCCAGGACATCCGTCAGAGTGCCAACGTTAACAAACTTGTACGTCAGTCGGACATCCGTAATGGGATTCCTCTGCCGGCCAATTTCGGATATTCGGATGGTATACCTGAATCCGCTCTAATCTAGCCCAGATATGTTGTGAACCAGTCAAATCACTAACCTGAGTTAATTTCTACTGGGAAGAATATCCTCGGATATCCCGTGAACATCCAATAGAAATCCGATTCAGATCTATCAAACATCCGTGGGATATCCATATACGTCCGACGAACGTCTCCAGGACATCCGACAGAGTGCCTAAGCGAACAAAATTGCAGGTCCGTCGGACATCCGCAATGGGATCCTTCTGCAGACCAGTTTCGGATATTCAGATGGCATGCCTCAATCCGCCCTTACAAAAAAGTATAATTCTTTTTTGGGGAAAGTCTGCTGAAAAAGTCAACACAACTATTAAATATCAACAGCTTTCCATCATACTTTCTGCAGATTGTATTTAGCTTTTGACTTGACTTCCAGGAGCCGTTTGGCCCAACGTTCATTAGAAAGGCAGTAGACTTCTTGGCGCCTAGGTGTCAACTTTTTGTTGACAATCCACTGAAAAGCTAAACCTCTAGCATAAGACAACCTTGTGACTCCAAGGCGATTCATTGGCACCAGACCATTTGTAGTCTCTGTGTCGCCAGAGCCTCCTCCAAATTGGCTGCAGCAAAATTACGTAAAAAAAAAAAAAGAACACGCGATTTTCTTTTTTTTTAGTTTTGTTAGTAAATGGTGTATCTGTGTATTATTAGAAACGAACACAAACACAAACCCCATAAAGCACTGAACACCTGAAACACAGTCCCATTGACTGCTCCAGAGCCTTATATAGCCTACATATTGAAGGAATTCATTTGGCCGGTGACCACCTCAACACTTATTAAGGTTTTAAGTATTTGATCTTCTCCTCGGGAGTCCATCAAAGGGAAAACAGTGTTTTGAAGGTCGTGGACGATATCTTTTACAAGAAAGCATTGGTTCATTCATTCAAGTCACTATAGTCACTTACAAAGTCAGAACGGCAGGGCATGCCTTTCGAACGCCTCAACATGCAGGCAGCAGAGAGTCTGCAGCCTTTCTGATAAATATGGCTGCAGGAAGTCAACAAAAAGACTTAACATGGTAGCACCAGGAAGTCAGCAGACTTTATGTTGAACTGGGTTGGAAGAAGTCAACATATATTTTTCAACATGCAGGCAGCAGAAAGTCTGCAGCCTTTCTAATAAATATGGCTGCAGGAAGTCAACAAAAGACTTAACATGGAAGCACCAGAAAGTCTGCAGACTTTATGTTGAAATGGGTTGCAAGAAGTCAACATATATTTTTCAACATGCAGGCAGCAGAGAGTCTGCAGCCTTTCTGATAAATATGTTTACAGGAAGTCAACAGGAATTATCACCACGGAGTCTTCAAGAGTGTGTTGACTTCCTGTTGACAATGTCAACAGAAAGTCAAAGTCAAAAGGAAGTAACCAGAGTCGACAAGAAGTCAACACATTTTCATCAGAAAGTCTGAAATCATTTTTTTAGGGGCGTTCTACTCTAGCTGGATATGTTGTAAACCAGTCAAAGCACGACCCTGAGCCAATTTCTATTTCGGAGCATCTTCTGCCGCAGGTCCCTACGTAGGGATTTCATGAGTCATTAGGGAGTTTTCGTAGACGCGTTTCCCCCTCCTCTAACCCCTCCGCAACGAAGAAGCCGCCACTGCGCCTGCGCGCCACTGGCCTTGATTGTAGAGTTTCGGGTATTATAGCGAGTTGCGGAGAGCATTGCGGGACGGCGAAAACGATAAACGATAACTCCCTTTTGTTTTCTGGCAGCCAATGCCCGCTGCTAACCGTTTCTCTTGCCTTAGCATACACAGTGCACCCAGCCGGATTCATATCACATGAGCCAATGACGTTTTAGCGAACAGCGACATTTGAGCGAATCGACGTTTTAGCGAATAACGGGGGCGCGCGTTAACCCATCCGCCGCGCTGCGCTTACGACGCTTCGCGGCGACAGTCTGCGGCGGCTCATTACAAAAATGTGAACCCACTTGGCCCACCCGAAAACGCCGCTTCGCGGCGTCCGATTATTCGCTAAAGTGTCATTCGGTGAAATGTGAGCGTTCGCTAAAACGTCATTCGTTCAAGTGAGTGCCTCCCCACCCAGCCGGCAAAGCTAAGTCACAGTCAGTTGCAGTACGAGCCTGGCGGTGGTTGACTTGAAATAGTAGGATTACTCAGGCAGTGAAGTTCAACACGTCATCAGTCGACCTGAACGTGACCCGCTGCTCTTGCTATCCGATGCCCAGGAAGGGGTCACACGTTGCCTCGCTGAGCAACACCTCCTAAAAGACAAGGCCGTAGTGCTATTCTCATGACGTCGCAAAGGAAGGCCATCAGGGGCGCGCGTCCAAGCGAAGGCAACACGCGTGGATCGACCGTCGTAACGCGCTTTTTTAGTGACATACGCGTGTCTTATTAGCTAAAATGAAAGCTGCACATAACAACGGGTCTAGAAAGTGTTTTATTACACGGGCAAAATATTACACCGCTAAATAATCGGTACGAAATGGCACGAGGTATGCCTGTAAGACGCCTATAGAAAAATGTGATTAAGTCGAAAACATCGAGTCACGCAATTATTGCCGTTGGAATGACTATTTTATACAGAAATACTTCGACGAAATGGCGAGACACGCAGTGATTGGCCACAGCAAAACAGATCACAGTTAAAAATCAGGTAGACGTAGTCAACGCGGACACGGCCAGACAAGAGTCACTTACGATCATGTCAGCGATGCTATCACGTGCAGTCACTGAATTCTTGCATTATACCCCGGTCACATGGCAACATTAATGTAATTTGGATCGAATGACATTATGCGATCAACAAAATCAACCCGCGACGCTCGTATAATCAGTCAAGACCGCGAGCTGATTAAATCCCGTATCATTTAATGAAAATATATTTACTTTTCCGTGTGGCAGGGGTACTAAACTTACTGTTTACAGTCAACTAATTGACTTCTTCCTAAGAGCTCGAGCTACCTTAGAACAAAATAAAACTTATTTTGTAAACAATAATACCATTACCTTAATACAGTTAAAGAATCTAGTATAAACGCGGTAAAGGCAATAAAATAACATTAGTATAAATAAACCCATAATCACAAACAACGCACTTTCAATAATCACACGAACTTGTTATTCACCTTCCAGTGAAAACTATAACATTACCTCGCGTATTTACAAATGTCGACGCAACTGCACACGGATAACGACGAAGAGACAGATTCCCTTCTATCACGAGATTAGAAAAAAAAAAAAACGACTGCAGCACTTTACTTGCGTCCTACATGACCAAGAAAGCCAGTAAATAAGTTGTTTCTCACCTGTCGATCGTATCCATACGTCCCGCAATATCCGTACGAAAACATTTAAACACAAACTCCGAGAAGTCTCTCTCTGTCGAGTAAGAGGTCTATCGATAATCGACCAGTGTCATCGTTGACTAGTTGTCACACATGTCACTCAAACCGTAGCAGGACTTTTTCCGCGAAATCACGTAAATGACGTAGCATCAAGCGAACACAAAAAAACTACCCGAGACCGCGGTGAGGACATAAAAACGACGGGAAGAAGGATAGAAGTATCAACTTAACCACACACGAGAGCAGCGGCAGCAATGTGGGACGAAAGGCCTAAGGTTGTCGATTCATCTCTTGCTCGTTTGGGCTCCCTGCGGGGATAACTGGATTTTTTTCGGTTACCTTCCCTTCTGAAATGTCTCAGCGTTTCTTTTCAGACAGCCAGCACCTCACACACAACGTAAATTTACCAGAATCGGAGCCCGTATGAGGGAAGAAAATGTCGCACCGGAGCCGGTTCATTCGAAAAGTCTGGGGAACTGCGGGACTGCACTGGTCCCGCGGTTACGGGGATAACCATAAATATAAATTTGGTACCTTGAACCTTGGTAACGCGTTGTGTATTACGTTTATATTATATATATAATGAATTTTACAAGACTGCGCTTTTAAAACGTATATTAATGTCGGATAAACGCGAATGAACACCACCGCGCCGCTCGACAAGAAAAATTTTTTTCACGTCGATACCAGATATTTTTTCACGTAGTTGCGCCATGACCTTCCTTCTCCGACATTGTGACGTAACCACTCGGAGCGCTACGGCCTTCTCCTTCAAGAGGTGTTGCGCTGTGCCGAAACCTGCGACTCGTCTCGAGCGCGCTGTTTCTTGGAGAGCTCGCACCTGTGCCGGCATTCTCAGGTCGCAGTCCACGAGGGTCCGTTTCGATGACGCTGAGCGAAACTAATGGACTGCCATCCATGCTTCATAGCTTCGGCGGGGCGGCAGGAAGGACCACCACTGCAGCGATGCCACCGTGTCGTTTTTTCAACCGTAACAGAAGACATGTGTTCTAGGGTGCTTCAGGTGGTCCACTATTTTCAAAAATTCCACATGCAACTGCCTGCACTATCTTCAACGAGGTAAACTACAACGAAAGTATGAATTGTCTTTTCATAAAGCAGCGTGGGTAAAGTTTCATGTTCATGGCCGCTCCTACAAGAATACCAGTTCATTCCACCGTGATGTCATGTGATCACTGTTGACAGGGGCCCCTCTGTTGGACAGGAGCGTGGTGACGTTTTGATGGGATTTACGGTGACATGAAATTTATTTAAAGGTCGGAGTCTTTTCGCATCACTCGTCAGACAGACAGTATGTCAGGAAAGGGACCACGGTCAATCCTTGATGAAACGTTTTTTGAGCACATTGAAGGCTCCTCTTCGTCGGGATCCCACTACCTTCAAGGCGAAGTGCCAAGCCTGTGGGAAAGTATTTTCGGGATCGAAAACTTCAACCTTCAAGCTTCATTTCAGTTGGCGTCTCAAACAAATGTGAAAAATGTTTTACAGTATCAGTATTTGTATTTCTACCTTCCCTAAAGTATATTCCTGTATTTTCCTTTTTGCCTTTTTTAAATTTATTTCCAATGCGTATCGCAATACATTTTTACAGATATATTCGAGCATCAGGATTTTCAGGCACGTAGCCTGGGGGGGGGGGGGGGGGGCGGCCCCTCCCCCCCTCCCTGAAATCTTCCATTTTGCTGGGACATCCTCTCTTCCCTCCCCCTCATACAGTATTTTGTCATGGGCGCCCCCCCCCCTCCCCCCAAACAAAATCCTGGCTACGTGCCTGAGTATTTTAGCTACTATTTTCATGTATTCCAGTATTTGTCTTTCCATATACATTTTTGAGCCTTTCTGCCCAACCCTAGTACATTACAAATCCATTTATTCTAGAGAAAAATGACTAAGGTTTATACACCAATTCAAAGAAGCTGCCGGCCATTCGGAGGTGGAAGCACAATATCTTCTCTTCATTTTGTAGCGTGAGCTACACTGGCCGAGGTTGAGCAGTTTCGCGTGGCTCTCATAATGAGCCGTGCTCCGTGCTGCGCAAGCGCGAGGAGCAGTGACGTCACACGGCGCACAGCTGGCGGGGCGGAGCCGCCGTCGCCACGGGCTCCGCCACCACCGCGCGCGCCTCGCCGGTCTTGACATTCGAGACGTCATAGCCGCGGCAGACGCACTGGCGCCGCCGCGTGCCCAGCTGTATTCCTCCGTTGCGCAGTAGCCAACGTTACTAAAGCCCTTAGTTGGCAAACTCACCCTTGAAACCTGGGCCGCTGGCGTCCACCGAGACCGAGCTAAATACGATAACAGCGCCACCCTTTAACGACGAGTTGAAACATGAAGTTGTTTTACACAGCTACTGCGAGATGGCCCTGCGAGATGGCGCCACCGGCCCTTGCCCGACTCGACGTGCACCCGTGCAGTTCCCGGAGTGGACGCTGCGGGAGAAATGGCGGCGTTGCGATCGCCATTTGCTCGGTTTCTCGAGTACGGATCGGAGCCACTTTTTTAAAGCAGGCTCTATGGCAGTTTCCCAACTGAGGGGTTCTAGTAACGTTGGCAGTAGCCAAGTCTGACGCTGCACCGGAGCTGCTTGATAGCGCCTCTCATTTTGTGCGCATAAGCTCACGCTACGTATATCCAGGCATAGCCGAGCTAAGCCACCGCAATTGTTTTCCCCCAGTTTATGATGAAAAAATTAAGAAAAGCTTGGTTCAACCTTTCCGATCGGAGCACTTTAACCACTGTTTTCATAATTTCTAAAAATGGCCGAACTTTATTTTTAGCAACAATTAGGTCACGTGAAATAACGTGATTTTAGTGATAACAATGCAATTGACTTAATAGCAGGGCTAGGCAGTATCGCGATACAAATGTATCGCGATAGAATGTTAGAGATACTTTCGAGTATCCGTATCTCTGTTGAAATACACCTGGAAAATGTATTTGTATCTCAGACGTGAAATACATTTACGGTGTATCGCTTGTATCGCCATACTTTGCCAGACTCAAGTATCTCGTTTCATTTGTAACCCTCTTTAAGACAAATTTAAAAGATAAACACTTCTGTTTGACGCAAGCTGCTCTGTGATTTATAATATAAACCCACCCTATAACATGATCCATCTCAGTCACCGACATAAAAAAACTGTGGTTTAAAAAAGCTTACTTGCAAGAATAACAAAATCAGCTCCTGTCACAAATTTGCCCTCCGCTCTTTCCAATTTCGCAGAGAGAACGCTGCATAGGAGTTGAGTAGAGAAAACGTGTAGCCTTAGTGTCTAATCTCCCCAGACTATGGGTGACTCAAAAGCATATAAGACGACCGTCTGAGATGCGCCCTCACGGCAAAACAGGGTTCATTGTGGGCAGACGTCATTTGTCAAGCAAGGTACGCAGTCTTTACCATTCTGTAATTATGTGGACCAACAGGGGTGATATGTTTTTAGCGGCATTAATGATAAATAAAGACTTCGAGGTAAGGGATAGTGCATAAAATGGCACAAAAAGGGGAGCACAAGCCTAAATTACCATTCGCATTCGCCACGAACTACACCCTCCCCACGTAGCACCGTTTGGGAACAAATGTATTTCTAACAGTATTTGTATCCGCATTCCGGAATACCTTTTCGCCGTTTTTGCAGAATTATCTCAGGGATATTCCGTGACTTAGAAGACAAATGTAGCTCAGTATCTGTATTTTGGGCCTTAAAATGCTGTCTCTCAGTATTTGTATTCACGAATATTTTTTTTTGCGTATCTCTGCCCAGCCCTGCTTTATAGAGGCTAGCGATGTCGCAGAAACATCGTCTCGCGCAAAATTCCGTGATCGGAGACGTGCGCCATGAATTGAACGCACGAAGGGGCTGGTGTTTAACGTGCTTAGGAGAAGTAATGTTATGCTGTACGTACGACTATGCGGCTTATTCACTGTGTTTGGTGTAAGCTGATAGCACGAAAGCGCCAGAGTATTTTACGTCCCAGAATATTTTCGGTAGTGTGCCCTACCCTTTCGCTCTTTGTATTATGAAACAAAACATCTAACTGGACATGTTATTGGAAACCTAAAATCCAGTCTGAAATCCTGAAAACCAGACAGAATCCAATGAGATTTCTTGTTCCATAATCCAGATGGTGAAAGCTATATTGAATTTCTGGGTAGGCTGTTTTTTTTTTTTTTAATTACGTAACGCATCGATCCGAAAAGACGACATGTGTTCGAGGCAGTAGTAATTACGCACCGTTCGTGAGAATCTGCGTGCTTTTCAAACATTACACAAAAAAAAAAAAAAATCGCGCAGCGAAAAGAGAAAAACCAAAGAATATTCAGATGGTTGGCAGTAACGAGCTTGTTTACAGACACACTCCGGTGAACTGGATATATTGCTTTGTTATTTATCAGAACTGCCCCTACGTGCCGGCTGCGCTATATAGGCTTTTCAAAGTGAAGCAATTCTATTGTGAAAGACTTACGCCTTCTTTAGACGGTGAAAGTGCAAGACAGCAGCAACAGAGTCACAGGGAGAATCTCTTTGCTACCTCATCTTGCGGGAGATGGCAAGCAACAGAAGCTCCTTAGCCAAGAAATCATGAGTCACAGTTGTTCCGGTGTCCCGGTCGGTGTACTCCTTTGCTTACAGCGGACGCAACCGAAGCAAAAAAATTAAACATCCTTCATCCGTTTAGAAAAGAAAAAAGAAAGATTAATAATGTCTGAGTCCTTCTATAGATGTTTTCAGGGTTACCAGGTTGGGATATTAATAGCGAAATTGGGCTAGTTTGTACTGCATTCAGCGTAGAAATTTGGCGGTTGGCTATGTGGCCTATTTTTGGGCTATTTCAAATCCTAACGCGGATATATTTTGTGTCCTTGGTTTAAGTCAGATCGGCCAACTTGTCGGAATCCAACTCGTCGACGGCCAACTTGTCGACGGCCAATTAGTCGAATAGGCCAATCCGTAATAGGCAATTCGTCTATGGGCAACTTATCGAAAGGGGCAATCTGTCGAAGGGCGATTCGTCGAATGGGTTGAATGACGGTCCGAGGAAAAAGTTCGTGGTTCGTTGTTATCTTTTGACCTACGTTTTTATTTGTGTTTGAACTCGGGTCAGGGCCCTTCTGAGGTTACAAGACGGAAAGAAAAATCAGAAGAGGGGGCAGACAGGACAGTACCTTGAGACAGGCTGAGAAATGTTCATTTGGGGATCGTCCTTTTGTTTGTTTTCTTTATTAATTTTTCTAATGAGCCGCCGCAGGCTGTCGCTGCGAAGCGGCGTGACTGGTGGGCCAGGTTAAAGTCACTGAATCCTGGGAAAGTAACGCCAAGCTCCCCGTGTTGTCGCCATCTTGCTCCGTGAAATGAACAATTTCTCCTTGACCCCTCCGCTCTTGGTGAGCCGATCTAGATTCGCTGGTGACGGGTAGCTTTATGAAGTCGTTTTTTGTACACTGAGATTTTGCTAACCACACACCGGCGAAACAAGTGTACACCTTCGTATCACCCCCAGATGCTGTGTCGGTGCTTGGAGGCACTGAAAAATAGGTTTACTGTCTTGAAATACACAAGAAGAACAATATAATTGTAAGAGATCCATGGAGATGGGCATGATTAATAAGTTGATCGCATACAAAGTGCCAAAGACTCTTATATTGGCGAGGAACGCTTCCAGTACGATGATGCACCATGGTGATCTTGGCTTGACTGGTTTAGAATGACCCCCTGGAAGCTTCGAAGATTTAAATGGACCAAGATGGCGATTTCCATGGCAACGAGGACCGATTAGCCAATCGCCTTGCGAGGTTTGGGTCGTCTGCATGTTAGTATTCGTTTGTGTCCGGCTAGCAGGTAGGGAAGGCAATGGCGCTACTTTCCCAGGATCCAGTGACTTTAGGCCAGGTGGCTTAACATTTCTGTTATGAGCCGCCGCAGACTGTCGCCGCAAAGCGGCGTGAACGGGTGGGCCGGGTTAAGGCCTGTTCAGTGGAGCGCTACAAGCGTAGCGCTTACCTCGCGCTAAGCGCGTGCTGACGGGAGCGTTCACCAGCTTTGTATCGCACCGTCAAAACTGTTGCTCATGGCAGACGATAAGTAGCTGACGGCACGTGAGGAGCGCTACATCAGCGCTTCGCTGCATGTGAGAACCGACCTTTAGAGTTCCTGTATAGACCTTTTCTTTAACGGCGCCGCCATCTTGAGAATTGCGGCGCCGACGACGCCGTCTAGCGGCATAAAAAAAGAAATACCGGCTAGTTCTGGCAGCACAGCTATCTGGGTAGGCAACGGTGTGGGTATGGGGGGAACTTGGCTAGACTTGGCTATGGTGAGCTGCAATAACTTGGTTGGAGCTTGTCCGGTTGAATCCAGCTGGCTACTCCCAGGCCATCACCTTGCCTCCTCGAGAGAACGACGACGAAGACGGTGGGGTGTTTTGATTGAGTTTCCACAGCGAAGTATATATGAGCAGTTTAATGTAGTCTATGCAGGTAAGCTCTCGGTATTTGATAGCTCCATCTTGAGTGGTGGCATGCGTTTTCATACCTTTCACATACCATGGGGCTTGCAGTGATAACCTAATTGGACCACCTGCACCGGGAATTAAAATCGGTCCTCTTGTCGTAAACGAAGTTGTCGTGAGCTTAAACGTGACGTTGAATCTGTTACGAATCTCTCGCGATTCAAGCTCGCAATCGACTGACTTCATAAATAAGGATTCTTGGGGAAAATGCGAAGCTCGATGACATTGCAGCCACACTCGCGCTGCAGCTTCTTGTGCTCATGGCACACTTTCTGCTATTGTTATTATGCTTTTTAAAATTATTTATCCATCCGACGACCACGCAGTGGTAGCCAGACAACCGTAGATTTTCGGAAATTGCAGCACGGTAAAAAGGAGCACTCGGAACTAACTCATGCACGACGTCCGTTTTTAAGCCTTTTCGCCCATACCCTTGGCGGTTGCGTACCCTGTGTCAGCGGGCAATCAAAAAATGCACCAGGTCGAGGGTACGTCAGTTACTGGCTGGTTTGAGGTTATGCAAAAAAGGTCTATAGACCTTTCCAATGTTTACAAAATCACAGTCCAGCGTGCGATCTTCACAGCCCAGCACGTGCGTGTTCGTCGCTTCGGAAAGCGAGCGAAGCACGCGCCATACGCACGAACGCTTACAATGGCACCGGCCACAAGCTCGTTTTTGGAAAGGTCTATAGGCTCCCTACGGGAGCCAGAGTTGCGCGTTTGATTCCACGTGCCGCGTGCCGCCCTCGCCGCTATTCGCCGAGATCAAATCACGTGAGGAGCCGTATCAAGTGTCGTGCAGCAAAGTAGACGTTGCACGCGCCCCGGCGTACGTTCCCCGGCTTTTGAGCGCGCCACGCGCCTCGAACGCGCGGCGCTGCTTTCGCTGAATTCAGTCACGTGAGGAGCTGAATCCACATGCCATGCATGAACGCGCAACTCTGGCTCCCGTAGAGAGCCTACACAGGAACTCTAGGCCGGGTAGGTTAACACCCGCCCCATTGATACACGCGTGAAGCAGTGATCGTCCCCCAGTGCACCGTGAAAGCGGCGAAAGCTGAAAGTTGTTATCTTCGACAAGAAAGAGCACACTGGAGGTCTATTACCGTACGGCAATATTACGCATTAATATACACTCTAAGAAATGTCTGCGCGCGTACTTACCCGCAAAATACTCAAAGAGCCGATCTCTGTGATCTATGAAATCTGCTCAGCGAATGATGAGGCGGAACATCCATTTAGACCTCAAAATGAAGTCTGCGCTGTGGCATTACGCAATGCAAAACGTCATGCTTGCATTGCGTAATGCCACAGCGCAGACTTCATTTTTAGGTCTAAACGGATGTTCCGCCTCATCATTCGCTGAGCTGATTTCGTAGATCGCAGAGATTGGCTCTTTGAGTGTTTTGCGGGTAAGTAGACGCGCAAGCATTTCTTAGAGTGTATAGGGCAGGATTTGGTCTAAAAGTTCAGGACAAAAATTATATATCATGACTTTGAAAGAGCGGCGACCAGTTGGCCTCTTCGACGAGTTGCCCTATGACGAATTCGCCTATTGGACGAATGGGCTGTCGACGAGTTGGCAGTGAACGAGTTTGCAGTCGACGAGTTGGCTTTTGATGAGTTGGCCTAGACCAGTTTAGAGTAGATGTACAAAAGACACTTCAGCATGGACACAATGCCACATTCCACCCCTTCTGGATTCCCGTTTTCAGGGATATTCTGACGCTAGGTCCTATTAGCTCCAATGTGCTACGGTGACCTAGATCCAGCTCCTAAGATATCGCTTTTGTATTCATTGTGGCTTATCTTATGCTCCCAAGTTCTTTCTCCTTCCTACTGGCGTCTCTTATATCCTCGAGTTTCCCACCATCCTCCTACAGGAGGCACCTCTTTCGAGGAAAAATGACACTAAAGGCAACTCAAGACATCCACCAGAATTCGATGTCGTCCGATAATGCGTGCTGTAACTGATATAACATAGGAGGCCTTTCCGCGAAACATGGAAGTTTCTTAAAGCACAATAAGCCATAACAAAAGACAACCGATTTAGAACATTGAATAATCCAAAGAAGGCCAAGTTGGAAGCGCAGGAGCAGCGATGTTTCTGTTGCTACCCGAGCTTGCTTTCGCGCTCCTGACACTCCTCCATGTCGAAGGCCGCCGTAGAAAGAGGATTCAGTCACGTGTCCTTCACAAAGTCAGACCTGAGGAACAGGATGTCCCTTCCAACTCTTCAACACATCCTATATGTAAAGTTTGCGTTCCTTGGGAAGAACGAGTGCTGTAAGGACATCAACTCTACTGAATACTTTTTTTTGCCCGTTTTAAAACGAATATCATGTATGAGGCAAGTCAGCCGAGCTCGAGCGAGTGTTTCATAACTATGTGACCGTCAAAACGTGTGTAAAAAGTTTTTACCTTTTTGTGTTCGAACTAAGACGTTTTAAATACATTTCAAGATGTCGTAGATCTTGCAAGCTGCTCCTAAACCCTAGAGATGCAGACGCAGTTCCTTCGCCTTGAGCTTGTACATTCGAGCGCACGATTTTTGGGCTCTGCAGATATCTTAAATATGGCTACTTTTGGGCTATGTAAATATCTTGCATTTGGCTACTTTTGGACTACACCGTGTGTCATTTGGCGGTTTGAACTAGAACCTACCTGGCAACCCTGGACGTTTTTCGGCTCCTTTAGTTCTCAGTCACGCGAGTTCCCTATCTGGGAACTCGCGTGACTGAGCTGGAATATGCGAAGGATTATAGGTGAGACAAAACAAGAATGTGTGACAATCACGCATTTTTTACGATCACCTTCCAGCGGCGTGGAGGGATTAAAACGCTGTACTAACGCATGCCAGACAGGTGCCGACATTCAAGATGTCTGCACCCTCGTGGAAAAGGTGTAAAGCGACAAACAGAAACAACCGACACCGACGAGCCTCCAACACGAGAATTATGCACGCGAGGGTATCTTTGGCGGCAGATTGATACTTTAGACCCATGTTGCGGATAAAAAAAACAGGACGCGGGATGGCCAAAAAAACATGCTTTTCGTTAAGGCTCGTCAAATTATGAGGCGCTGGAGAAATTCAGCCTTCTGCGTTAAGTCCTTATTTCGAACTCTTTTTGTTCGCCTTCCGCCCATTGAAAAGCATGCGGGAAGGGCCTTAGAACGCACCTGGTATTGCTGCGCCGCAGCGTTCTTCCGCACGTCTGCTTTCCTCGCCGTCACCATGGCAACGAACGCCGAATGAATGGAAGCATGCACGGTACCGCCGCGTGAAGCCAGCAACAGCTGACGCCATTTTACGAACGCCGTCTGCTAGCCAAAGCCGAACGCGGTATGTCAGATCAACCGCCTCCACCGGTGCTCGATCGCAACAGCTGACGCCATTTTACGAACGCCGTCTGCTAGCCAAAGCCGAACGCGGTCGATCGAGCACCGGTGGAGGCGGTTGATCTGACATACCGCGTTCGGCTTTGGCTAGCAGACGGCGTTCGTAAAATGGCGTCAGCTGTTGCTGGCTTCACGCGGCGGTACCGTGCATGCTTCCATTCATTCGGCGTTCGTTGCCATGGTGACGGCGAGGAAAGCAGACGTGCGGAAGAACGCTGCGGCGCAGCGATACCAGGTGCGTTCTAAGGCCCTTCCCGCATGCTTTTCAATGGGCGGAAGGCGAACAAAAAGAGTTCGAAATAAGGACTTAACACAGAAGGCTGAATTTCTCCAGCGCCTCATAATTTGACGAGCCTTACACGAAAAGCATGTTTTTTTGGCCATCCCGCGTCCTGTTTTTTTTTATCCGCAACATGGGTCTAAAGTATCAAACTGCCCGATGGTGTTTGTAATGAGTATGGTGGAAACTTGAAATGGTTGCCTTCTGAAATCAACACTGTCAACACTGCCAAAATTAAAGTTCTTACATTACTCTTATTTCCGTCTATAAGAAATCCTTTGCTGACGGTATACCGTATTTACTCGAGTAATAGCCGCACTATTTATGAACAAGGCCCTTGCGTCTACTTTCCCACAGAACAGATATACTACCAATCATTGCGTTGCGCATAAATAACATAGCAAATAACCAGATTTAGAATATGATTCTCCATACAAATTCAATCTTCAAAAATGGTATCTTGGCACGAAGACGTTATCTCTGTCCTGTAAACAGCTGGAATCATGCTGTCGAACGCGGTGATTGGCAATCTGCGTGCTCCTCGGAAAAGCGAACCCTCAGGCTTTCTTCATAAACAGTGCGGCTATTACTCGAGTAAATGCGGTAGTCAGTAATCGGCCAATCGTGGAAGACCGACCACAGCGACGCTTTCGATCGCTCACGTCGCCAATAGTGGGACTCGGTTACTCGGGCATAAGAAGAGGTCAATATATTGTCGCACACTAATCAAGGCGTCGATGGTCACTGAGAGTTTTAGAAACGCAATCCATGCCTTATTATGTTGACACTTGCATTTTTATCAGGTAATGCCGCAATCTGACTGACTCTGGAGCGATAATAAGATGTGTGAAACGCGCCACGCTCAGCGATTCTTAGGCACTCAGTGACCACTGGCGAAGAGATATTTTGGTGGCGCCCTCTTACGGTATCATTTCGTCACGAACAGGATTTGACTCGCCGTGATTGGCAGGTTTTGCCTCGCCATGATTAGGCGATTGAGCAGGCATTATCACAATACAGGAAGGTATGGTTCGGCCAATCGCGAACTTCGGCCACAGCGACGCATTTGGTCGCTCACTTCGCTAATAGTGTCTAGTTGGTTGTTCAATATCGTTCTTTACACACCGGTTGTTTCTAGCAATACTTTCAAAACTTCCTAACGATACAATGATTCATAAAAAAAACAAAAAAACTTTGGGAACAAAGTGCTTTGTCCACGGCGGACCTCAGGGATTGCCCAAACATATACTGATTAGCAAAATAATTACTATAATTGATTAATTAACTTCTTAATGAGTGAAAATAAACATACGGTTTCCACTAGAAACTTGCTGAACGTCATTGAAAGCCTCTAAATGAGTCAATTTTATGACCACATGAAACACTTCGGAAGCGCGGAGGTGAGCTAAAGTTACGACTCGTGCAGCAGGCGCAAAGGACCGGTGATACGAAAACGCGGATGATAATCTTATCATTCGCGTGTTCGCACAATAAACTTAACATTTAACTCCCGATAGTAGTTTCGCGGCTGTATCAAATCGGCCTTGAATGTCAGAGCAAGCCAGAGTCAGTTACGTGGGCACTCGCTTATTGCAGGTCCACGGTTTCCATTGAGCATGCCAAGAGTTTCTTCTGGTCGCACAGCAGGAAACACGAGGGCAATTTTTCCTGTGGACATTAAAAAAGTAAAAATGGTTATGTTTTAAAAGCGCTAAAATTTAAAACATACACCGTTTTAATTTTTCATCAATAGACGTTATCCATTGGCTCATTGCGAAGCCGTGACGTCATACGCCCGCTGCGCTATCGGTTGGTGCGTTATATGATCCGCCTCGTAACGTCTTGAGGTCCCTTGGAGAACTCCGATTCGTCATTAGAGTCAGTTGCGCGCGCCAAAGGTCCCATAAGAAAGAGCAGATTCTTGTGAGTCGTACTATAATAGTTCAGCTGCTTGCGCTCACTTTCAACAACCCCCCTCGTGGCTATCGGGCAAAGGTGTCGGGCTGCGGATCGCACGGTCCGGGTTTCGATTCCTACTGAGCCGCTAAGTAAATCTTTCTTGTTATAAATAATTATTCCTAGTGATAATTGTGTACCGCCACCAACTATGTCCTTTATATGCCAGCTACAAGCTGAGGATGCTTCTGTTTCCTTTGCCTAGGTGTAACGCATTTTCGTCACACTCAAGTGTAACGATTTTCGCATGACATCGTGCTCATAAACACATCCTGTGTTGAAGCGTTTCATGGTCCTGTTATACAAAGTTTGGTGCGTGCAAATATCGCTTCAAATTGCAAAGCACTTGTCATTTCTAGGTTTAACACTGTAAAAAGAGCTGCTATGCCATAGAAGCTTTCTCTTGCATTTTGAAAGCTATGAATGATGCAGCAAAAGCCACTATTCATATATCCGTCCTTTTTTTTTTTTGAGGGGGGGGGGGGGGGGAGGGGTTGTCCGAATATTGCTTCAAATCTACGACAACCGCTTCTTTAAAAGGGTAACTCCGGTCGAAATCGAAGCCAAAATAAATTACAGGTCTCGCTTTAGTTGCACGAGATATGATCACAGCCGAAATATTACGTCGAAGTGAAACCGCGTACTTCACAAAAACCGACTTTTATGATGCAACAAGCTGCTCTTTAGCGGGCGGCAAGCGTATTAGCCTTTAGTCAAAGGAACACTGGCGCAGCACCCTTGTGACGTCAAGTCGCGGTGGAGCTGCGGTTGATTGGTTGTACCGCGTATCGCAGCAACAGTGTGACGTCACGTCGCGGCCGTACGGCTGATGATCAGTGTTGCCATTCCTCTAGCAGATAGTTTCGTTTTGGCCAAAACAAACTTTGAGCCGTGATATATAGAAATCTGCATACAATATCGTTAAAACAAATGATACATGGTAATTCAGGGACATTGTCTCAGCCGAAAAGAGTCGTAATCCCAAATTGTATATTATTGACCGCAGTTGCCCTTTAACAGTGTTGAAGCTATGAATGGCACGGCGATATTCAATTCGAATGCCACTTTGCACATCCCTAAAATTATTTATAGCTCGCGCGTGCACCTAGAATAAAATGACGCCCTGAAGGTAATCGAAAACTGCCCCACGCCCACCAGGAAATCTATCTAATACCTCATTCACATGGCGCAATAATATTTGCGATTTCGCCGGTGCGACGTCGCTTGTGCGGCAAGAAAAGCGTTGTAGAAGCTGCGGTGCGCGACGCCGCAACTAATGGCAAGCAAATTCGTACCACATGAATTAGGCTTAAACCTGATTGACATGGTGCGGTTTCTCTCGCGATTTCGCAATTGCGACGTCGCTTGTACGGAAAAAAAAAAAAGAAAACGTGGCAGAGGCTACGGGGCTTAACGCCGCAGCTGCGAAATCGCGAGCAAAAGTGCACCATGTGAATCAAGCATTAGAGGCGGGAACATATGTCCGAAAAACCATGTGGAAATCGCACAATTTTGGAAGGTGAAAAATTGTGGCACGACATTTTTTTAAGAAACGAACAACTCTCACGTGTTTATCGTACATATAAAGCTTAAATATAATTTTAACGAAATCACATTTGTTCCTTACGGGCAGTACCTTGATTTGTTGAAGATAGCAATAAACAATTTTCGCATATTCCGAATTTCGTGCAAGTTTCGGTTGATTTTTTTCACATGTGTGCCTTAATTGGTAAAACCACAGTGACGATTTTCCGCACAAGCCGCGAGACGGCCAAATGAATGTGAATAGAAGCATAACCGTATAATTTCGTCGCCAGTTTTACACCCAGTTCTTATCACCCGGGGTGAAAAACGTCGAGCCGTGTGCAGTAGACGGATGTGCAGCGTCTGATATTTGCAGAAGAGAGCTACTGCGCAAACTCAGAACGGGTTCCGCAGCCCAGTAGACCAAGATGGCCGCGCGCAGTCGGAAATTATTAAAAAGGTACGCGATTCTTTCAGCGACATTTGGAACAAGCCCACGAGTCCACGTTACACCGGACGCGATTTATCCCTTGTTTCGGTTTACGAATCGTTACCGACATCTGCGCTCCGGCGCTCAACAGCTGGCGACCGGAATGCCTCTCGTGAACATGACGTGGACATATTTCCTGTTATCGTTTGGAACGAAGTCCTATACCGCTGAACTCTGTTGCAGCTGGAAGAGAAAAAAAAAATATCAGCTTAATATCGGTGTCTTTTTATACCTGCGTTCCACAATAAAACCGAGTGTTCTTTATAACTCAAATAAAAAATAGCTGTGCAGATACCATTGCATTATACTCTAGGCGTGAGCTTCTATGTTGAGGTTAATATTCGCCCAGATGCCGCAAAAAAAAAAGAATAAAAGAAAAGAAAACGGGGCTGTGTTCAGGGGGGGCATCGCAGCAAATTACGTCGAAATGTGACAGCATTTCCACGTTTCTTCTATGAAGGCCCTATTCTACTGATGAAATTGAAACGAACCTCGTTTCCTCACTCAGCCCTTGGGCGTGGCAGAACGAGCTCACCTTGTTCCTCTGTCCCTCGCAAAACGCTGTTCGCTTGTTTTCGGCGTCTTATTGGCCGACGATTACGCTAAGCCGCAGTGGGAAGCCGCTTCTGTACAGCGACGTCCTCATCGGTTCCCTCCTTTTCCTTGCGAGGCATTGCGAAGACTACCAGAACACTTCCAGCAAGCATATATGGCCCTGTTCCAAAATTTACTTGATATTACACAAGGGTAAGGTTTTTGTACCTTGGCGTTCTAAAACTTTCCTGCGTCCAGCGTTTTTCAATCTGCGTTGTCACGTGGGACGACCCGCCGGAGTAACATGGATCCATTTGGGTAAGATTTGGAACGCAGCCTATGTCTCTATCATATGATGAATGAATATATAGATGTTATGTCCTCTACCTTTTGTATCGGGAGGTAGCTTGCGCCACCTAGCCTAAAACATTTACAGCCTTCCCATTTAAGTTTTGCTATAAATTGTGTCTGTCGTTAAATTATCTACCCCACCAATTTTGTGTATCATCAGACTTTTCTATAGACCTTCTTCGCCAATCTTTTAACGTCCTATTTGTGGTTGTAAGTTTTCGCTTCTCCGTTCTTCCATCGTCGCAAGCAAAACACGGTGGTCCCGCCAAATCCTCTTCGCGAAGGGCAGTACGAACATGATGTAGAATACCCGAGACTGTGGTAAAAGCTGGGAAACTTGGTCGAACAAAAAAGACAAGGGAAAAGAACGTCTCAAGTTGAGACATTCTTTTCCCCTGTCTTTTTTCTTCGAACGAGTTTCCTCGCTTTTACCGCAGTCTCGGGTATTCTACATAATGATCAACTTCCACCAGCTCGCCAGCGCACTCACTGTTTTTCATTGGCAGTACGAAGTCCCCGTGCACACTACATGCTCTAGCGTCTCGCTGTCAGTATGGCATAATGCACCGTGCACATCAACAATACATGCTCGAGCGTCTCGCCGTCACTACGGTATAATGCACATGTGTCTATATCTCATGAAATTTAGCCCTATATGCCAATGTCCTTAACACTCCCGTTCTCGCCTCACTTCCCCGTGAATTATCAAACGGATTTTCTTTCTTGTGTCCTGTTTTTGGTACCTGTACATAGCTAGAGCTGATTTCTCGTGCTTTTTTCCCTCCCTCAGTTTTACAGCGGAGCTGTTAAGGGCTTTGTTTCCCCAGGATCGTGTCCGGTACCAAACAAATGTCGACACAACACTCTGGTTGCCACCGTCGCTCATAGATGGCGGTAGCTGTCCAGAGTGTTGTGTTTGCCGGTTGTCTGCTTGCTGCCGTCGCTCATAGATCGCGGCAACCTTTCCAGCCTTGGCAACTAGACAACTGGTTGCTGCCGTCGCTCATAGATGGCGGCAACATTTCTTTGGAGAAGAAGAGCAGGAACGGAACGAGCGGCGATGTGCGCAGCAGCGCGAATGGTTCCGCAACCGCCGCGAGGCCGCTATCGCCCTAAGTTTCGCTGCGTCGAGCACTTCAGATTTCCTTTAGAAAGAAGAGCAGATCGCACGCCTGGAAAGCCACCGCCGAGAACAGAAGCTACAGCTCCGCTGCTCTTCCTTCTTCACCAGAGTGGAAAGGCTGAAAGTTTTATTTCTGCTTTCTTTTTCACTAAACTAGTTTGTGCTCAGTCCTATCACTAGTGTGTAGGTATTTACATGTCAGCTTTCGGGTTCGGTTCGTCCATTTTGTGTTTCAATTTTTTTATGCATAACTGCTCGTATATTTGTCTGGTCTACCCCACGTCCTCAATTTCAGTTAACTTTGTGTCCAAATTTTAATTTACTAATGGCATCTCTGCTCTCAAAAGACGACCAACCTATCTCCCCGTGTATCCTCTCATTTGGTTTGTTCCCACACGTTCCCAGTACCGATCTGCACACGCTCATTTGTCGATTTTGTATTCCTGATTGAACCTCTGACCTCATGCACAGTTACCCATTGGCAAAATAGGGTCCAGGCACCATCACTTCTTTCCGCATACCTCCGACCACTTTATATATATCATATTTCCTCAGCGCCTTAAGTTGGATAATAGCTGAATTTAGTTTTACGCTCCTAATCATATTTCTTTCGAATTCCTCAACAAATTCCCTTCACTCATTGAAATATTTCTTCCCTCTTTACATATGCGTATATTTTTACGCTCTCTACAATGTCTTGTATTTTTAGGGGTTCCCTCTTTTTGTCGTTAAACACCGTTACTGCAGAATTTTGACTACTAAAACTTAGCCTAAGATGTTCCCTTCCTCCTCACATATGCCACTTAGTTCCTGCAATATATTTGGGATATTGTCCACGCGTACTACCGCATTTACTCGAGTAATAGCCGCACTGATTGCGCGCGAGCGCGTCTCGCGCTGGCCTACTCATAGCAACAAAGGATGCCTTCACCCTGAAACCGACCTACATGTAGCCTATAATCCCCACCGTCGGAGCTTACCGCTGGCGCCATTTGCATGTTTCCCCGGTGTAGGTTAGCGAACGAAATGTTATCGAATGTAATAACAACCGATTCCCATCCCCGTTGGCGCAACGACTGAGCGTCGGTCTCGCCATCTTGGGGCCCTCGGATCGATTCCCGTAGTGGTGCTTTCGGAGTTAATCTTGCCACTTTATTCACTTAGCACTCTCGGCGAGGCGGCCAAAAGAAACGAAAAAGAAAAAAAAACCAGTGAAACCTTTCTTAAATTTATTTTGGCTAGCTTGCGGTCAGAATGAATATTTCATTTTCATAGCACATAAAACTGTACCCCGTTTCACTATAAGATGACCGATCAGTGCGATCTATGAAGATATTTAACAAAATCCCGTTGCCCCAAAAAGAATTCAGGGCAAACGTCCACGGCCGACGCATTCGCAATAACCATTCCATTCTATGCGCAGCATGAAGCGATATCGAGAAAAATGTCTTTGGGGCTTCGCCGTGCGCTGACCGCGCTCCGCTTGATCAATTATAATCTATAGCGTATTTTATCCATTTAAGCAGAAGCGACGCTCTGCAATGGTTTAAAGTGCGCGAAAGTTCGACTAACTCAGGTGTCATCAGAATTGGGGTTACCTAACTATGAGCTTATAGTAGGAATCGTGCAGATGCTAAACCAGCAGGTTTCCGCGCCTTCGATTTCAACAGGCAAACTGTGTACAGAAAGTTGGGCACACCGTGGACGAAAACAATACACATACACATATATGTTCAAGGATCGTGGACGGTTCTGTTTACTATGTCTTCAAAACAATACCGCCCTTTACCATTGTTGCAACATGCTGTCTGTAAAGAACGAATACACGGGGGGGGGGGGGGGGATAATCACGTTATTTTTTCCATCTTCTTCAAATGAAACAAGGCAAGACTCCTCCATCCACACACGCGATGTTTTCTTAGGGGCAACATTCACTTCCATCCCACGCGTCGACGCAGCGGTGATCAAGTACGGCACAGGCAGAATGTAACGGCGATAGCGTGCCTCTGTCTTTTCCTACTGCCCACCCGTACGGCCGTCGTCGGCGTGCGTGTGGTACCCTTCGTAATCTACGCGTTCCCGTGAGATCAAAGTTTCCTCCGGGCCAGACGGCGTCCTGAAATTCGATGCACTTCTTCAGGGAGTTGAGACAACTTGGGAGGAGGGGCGGGGACTTGTTCGTTCCAGCCTGTGGGCAACCGGCTCGTGTGAGATGACCTGGACCTGTTGGTCTTGCTTCACTCGCGGAAAAAAGCAGACGATGAGACCCTCAGATTTCGAAATCACCACCCACTAGAAACGCAGAGCAGAAAGGAGTAGAGAAAAGGCTGTCCTTTCTCCTTATGACCACTGTTTTCGCGTAAACATGACGCAAGGCAGTGACAGCCAAATCCTAAAATTGTGCAGTGTGGATCGGATCTTGCTTCGTGAACCACGCCTGACGCTTTCGGTGATGCGGATTTCGATCGTCAATAGAGTTCCTCAATACATTTCACGATGTCCCGAATCGAATAACTGACGTCCCTCGCCGTTCGCCACCTCATTCATTGGCTCTAAGCACATCGGTATACTGTACACACTAAAATATGTTGCAACCTTCTTGTCCCAGCGTTAACACCCTAGGGGTGTTACGGGAATACCATTAGAGCTGCTGGAGAGCACCCTAAAATTAGAATGCTGGTAATCTTAGCAGAACCTTAAGTGTAGAAGTTCTTAGCATGTAATCGGTCATAGATCGTCAGGCTTCACCAGCACCGCTCATGCCAGTGCATCTGGTCACGATCTCAATCTTAGGTCTTGGAGCACAATACATACTATAGTTTAGTTTTCTTTCCGAGAAACAACGGTAACCTTCACACAACTACTAAAAAAGTAAATAGTTATAACAGTACATCTGCGTGTGGACATCAGCTCCTCGTCTAGCAGTCTGATAGATTGCGAGAGCTCGCAGAAGAAAACAATGGATGGAGAGATGGATATCAATAGGGCTTTCAATCAGGTGGTAGTTTGCGCCACCTAGCAGTGTTTTTAAAACCAATTGCTCATGTATATTGTACGAGGTTAGATCGAAAATTTTTCAGAAACGCCGTTAGGGGGCTTTAATTTTTCCAAAATATTTTTATGTCGCTGTGTTGGCGACCATTTTGTATGAAATTACCACAAATGTCAAATTTATATCTCAAAACGTCTGGATTTGAGAGGCATTCTAGTCAAGCAACCATGAACATTTTCAATGATGGATAAAAACGAAATTCGAGTGGTCATCATTTTTTTTTTATATGGAGGAAAAATCTGCGACGTAAATTAAATCCAGGTTAAATGCCGTTCTTGGGGACCCATCACCTTCTTTTCGCACCGTGAGTTTTTGAAATTCCCAATACAAGCGGGGGTCGCACGGACACAATTGATGCACCACGTTCGGGACGTCCAAAAACAGCACCAACACCAGAAATTGTAGACAAAATCTATGACTTTGTCTTGGAAGACCGCCGCATAAAAGTGCGTGAAATTGAGAAAGCAGTAGGCATCTCTTCTGAACGAGTTGTTTATATTTTACACAATGAATTGGGACTAAAGAAACTTTCTGGAAGAATGGCGCCGCACTTGCTCAATCTGGAGGAAAAGGCATCCGAGCCCGAAAGTCAGCCGACGGTTGGCAAGTGTTTTAGGCAAATCTCACGGATTTCAAGCGACGATTTGTAACTACTGACGAGACGTGAATCCACCAATACACGCCAGTAACAAAAAGTCAATCGAAACGATGGACTGGGCCCGGTAAATCGGCTTCTAGGAAGGCAAAGGCCATTCAGACGGCTGGGAGGGTGATGGCATCAGGGTTGCGGGACGCGAAAGGAATTTTGCTCATTGATTATCTTGAAAAGGAAAAACCTGTACTGGCCTATACTACAAAACGCTTCTGGACAAGCTGAAAGACGTGCTCGGGAATGGTCAAAAAACAGATGTTGTTTCACCACGACAATGCACCCGCCCATTCAAGTGCAGTCGCTCAGCTAAAACTGACAGAATGGAAGTTCGAACTCCTTCCGCATCCACCGTATTCACCTGATTTGGCTCCCTCGGACTTCGACCTATTCCCGGAGCTCAAGACCTTCCTGGCTGGAAAGAGATTTCTGTTGAATGAAGAAGTGATAGATTTTGAACAGGTATTTTGGGATTCTGAAAGAATGTCACTTCCTGGCGGGAATCGAAAAGCTGGACAAGCGCTGGACAAAGTGTGTCGATCTTCGAGGAGATTATGTCGAAAAATAAAGTATAACTTGAATCAGATATATATATAATATTGATTTCATTTTCAGTCCCCGAAACTTTTTAATCTACCCTCGTTCAACATATTTTTGGTTTAACCTTTTAATAGTGCCATGTCTCTAAAGGGTGCTTTCGCGAGAAGTTTTCAAGTTTTCAAGAGAAGCTTCATGTTTCATGAAAGATTGTGCGCGCGCCAGCAGAAAACGATTCGACCGACGAGTGGATTGGAGTGGTATAAGAAACATCTACAAAGCTGGTGCAAGGTATGGCTAATATTTTTATTTACTTCACATTTGCACAGTTTTCAGTGCTTTCGTCCCATCTCACCCCACCAAAAGAAATCCGAACTTAGAATTGACCGATTGTAAACTCGCACCATGATTGGATTTACCCGAGATCTAGAGGTGTGCTCTTGTATTCGTGTATACCTAATGGTTGTTCGCGCTTATTTAAAGTTCTTCGTGGATCATCAGCAGGTATCCGCCAGCTTAACATCTTTGAGAACCTAAAGTCACTTGCAAGCTTGCCAAAGAAGAAGCTATAAATGCGTTATCATGTAGTGGTTTTTACCCCAATACTGTCAAATTATGATCTTGTTCAGGGAGCTATTCATGCAAAAAATTGAAATAACAAGAATCAAGCATGTTAATAATGATTGTTGAAAAATATCTTAATTTCTAAAAAAAATCATATTCACTACCGTGAACAACACAATGTCTTATGAAAAATCGATGCCGAAGTAAAGGCATATCAAGGAAGGTTCCTTTTGAATAATTTCGATTTTTTTTTTCTAAAGCAACGACGAAGTAACGGCGTTACCTTAGCGAGGTACTAACTCTATCTGGGTTTCTCTTTCAATTTTGTAAATCTAACTCTAGCAGGGTTAATTTGTTTCCCTAGTAAATGTAACTGTAACACCTACATTTTAGCAGTAACATGGCCATGACTGCCCGCAACCCGAAGGATGCGGATCTCCGCCCCCTGCACTAAGAAGTCGTCATCACCCGAAAGGAAAAAAAACTCTCACTTGCTGTGTGATTACTAATGATGCCTCCCCCGCATGGGAGGCGAAACGTCCAATTAAGTTTTTTTTTCTTGTTATGTCAAGTCGGTGCAATTATTCTTTTCATCGCTTACTGACTTGACTTGTATGTGTCTGGTCTTGTGATCGTGGCTCCAAATATGTTTTGTATTGTTTTAGCTGCTCTTGCGTACTTCGTTCGAAATGTGTTTTGTCGTATATATGCGCCTGTTTTTTTTTTTATGATGCTTACGGTTGCTTTAGGCCTCCGAGCCTTTTGATTGGTGTTGGGAAAGCCTTGTGGGATTGGTTGCCTGAACGGCTCCAGAATGCTGCTACACCCAATATAAGCAGCTGCCAGAGGAAATCTATCTAATTTTCCTCTTTTCCACTACTATATCTATCTCCGTAGAGAGCTTGGCGCCCGGACTACCATGCCCTGAACATCAATCACCCTGCCTATGGAGCTCAATCTGCACGTCGGACCCCCTTTGGCTTTGGAGTCTTCCGCCCTCAAACTCGCAAACTTGGGACCCGTTACGACAGTGGGAGTTCGACTCGCCCGCCTTCGTGTGGATCCTTGTTTGTCAAGTTCGGCTGTGACAGGGCGCCCCCTGAACGTGTGATTGAGGAGGACGGCAGGGATTAGGAGTATTTTCCCTCAAAGCTTTTTTTTTTGGTGGACCGACCTTTGTGTTGCAAAAGAGTTCCTCTCATATTCGTAAACTAAATAGTTATATTTAAAGCTGCTTATTCCATGAAGTCAGTTTTCTTCTTTACAATATGACGGTTTGGACCAAAGATTAAAATGCAACTGAATATTTTTTATAACTTCTTTTGTTTTCAGAGAAAAGGGGAAGGTCGCACACGAGTTCAAAAATGCATCTTTAGGGAATCGGAACGCAAGGAGAAGCATGCGAATCAAAGGCCAACACAAAGAACACGTAGGGAACGCGCGATGACGAGGCAGCCAATCCCGCGCCGTGAGTGGTTCAGATCGGGGGTTAAGAACGGCAGGTGGGCGCGTTTGGGGGGTAAACAAAGGCACGAGGTACGCTAGGAGCAGACAAACGTGCAGGCCGTAACGGCCCGTGCAAGTTCCGTATTTACTCGAGCAATAGCCGCACTATTCATGAACAAGGCCCTTGTGTCTTTTTCCACAGAACACATATATAGCCAATCATTGCGTTGCGCATAAATAACATCGCCAATAACCAGATCGAGAACCCGATTCTCCATACAAATGCAATTTTCACAGATGGTATCGTCGCACGAAGACGTCATCTCTGTCCTGTAGACAGCTGGAATCATGCTGTCGATCCTGGTGATTGGCAATTTGCGTGCTCCGCGGAAAAGCGAACCATCAGGTTTTCTTCATAAACAGTGCGGCTATTACTCGAGTAATACCTTTGTCTGCTCTTTGCGCACCTCGTACCTTTGTTTTACCCCGCAAACAGGCCCACCTGCTTTTATTTTCCTCCCGATCTGAACCATGCCGGCGCGCGCTGGGCTTCATCGTCATCGCGCGTTCCCTACGCGTTCTTTGTGTTGCCCTTTGATTGGCGTGTCTCTCCTTGCGTTTCGATGCGCCAAAAAACGGTTTTGGAACCCTTGCACTCCAAATTTAGAGCGTGGGTTCGTATGAACTTATTAAACTTGCTTTGTGTACCTGGTCGCTGACCATATCCACCCCCCCTAGAGCACTGCACGGGCCGGAATTTCTAGGGCCGGCCCGACCCGGCCCGGTGGAGACACAGCCCGGGCCCGGCCGAGCCCGACAGAATTTTTATTTCAGGCCCGGCCCGACCCGGCCGGTAGAGACACGGCCCGGGCCCGACCCGAGCCCGACAGAAATTTTAGTTTCTAGGCCCGGCCCGACCCGGCCCGGTGGTTGTAGCCCGAAACAACCCATTCCCGTTTCGACCCGTTCCCAAAACGCCTTTCGTTTGAATTTGTCCTATTTCGACCATTCCTAAACGCCCTTCTTATTTGGACCCATTTCCTAAACACCCTTTGCGTTTGAACGCGTCCCGTTTCAACCGCAACCTCTTCGCAAAAAGTCTCCATCGTTCTAACCCTGGTCTGCGCACCTGTTCTATTTAAGGATATGTTGTGAAATAGCTTCACATGTCAACGTATTCTTAAAATATACAACCCTTTCAGACAAGATTAAATGTAATATATTCTAAACTAACTGCTCAAAACTTCTTTTTTTTTTTTTTTTTAAAGATGGTCTCCAAATTGTGCAAGCGCGAAAACCGACTATGTACACTGCGCGAACACTGATACCGCGAAAACGACGTTGGCTCTTTTCGAATGTTACTTCGAACGGTGTTAGTAGGTACCAAAGTATACGCTTAGGTTTGTGGCCCAGATGAGCACTTCCAAAGACGCTAATAGTTTTGATGAGAGCCTTTTAATATATGAGATAAATAAAAAAAAAAAACGACGATCGCTTGTTCAGGCTAATGTAGTGTCGCGCTCTGTCAATAAGGGAGTCTTACCGCCGAATTCAGAAACCTCACTCAAAATACACTCATATTTAAGGGCCCCTCCACTTCCTCGAGGAAGGCGCGAGGGCCGGCGCTGGCCATCGCGACGGCGGGTCCGTCCTCGCGATTGGCCAGCGCCGGCCCTCGCGCCTTCCTCGAGGAAGTGGAGCGGCCCTTAAGTGGGAGGGTAGTTTGAGTGAGGTTTCTGAATTCGGCGGTTTAGAATAACGTACTCAAGCACTCTGGGCAAGATAAAATTAGCATCGCCATAGTTTTACATCGCGACGCTATTTTTAGGGTACCCAAAGCGCTTGCGTACGTTTTATAAATCTTCATAATATTGAACTAGATATTTGAGAGCGATAAATCAGACAGGTTGACAAGCCTATGACTGCGACTTTATTTGTTTACAATTTCCAACACTGAACCTTTTGCTCACACGGAAAAAAAAACTGAAGGCTTTCTAACTGCAAGACGCCCTTGTTATTATTTTTAACGACTCTGTGGTGACTCTGCACTTCGCTTTTTTGGTTTTCAATGAACCTAAAAGATTATGAAAACAAACGTTTGCTATCAACATTATTATTTACGCACAGGATGCAAGACACGGCCCGGGCCGGCCCGGGCCGGCGCGGCCCGAAACTTTTTGTTCAAGCCCGAGCCCGGCCGGGCCCGAGAAAATACGTGCCGACCCGGCCCGAGCCCGGCCCGCGGGAGGGCTGGGCTCGGGCTTTCGGGCTGGCCCGGGCCCGTGCAGTGCTCTAACCCCCCTCCACACACACACACACAAACTGAATCCATACAAAAACAAATAATTGTTAGACGTCGAAATTGTTACCCGTTTAAGTTGAGATATATTCCCAGTGCTGTAAGACTGTTGGCCCGGGATCCTGAACTTCAGACAACCACCTCATTTAAACATTTTTATACCATATATCGGAACTGTAGCTTGGAAATATTATAGAAGACCGTACGTTGATTTTCAAAAGTATATCAGTTTTTTTCCGAAATAGGCGATAATTTTAACATACTATCAGCAAACTGTAAAAAAGTGGCACCGCATCACAGCACCTTGCGTTTGGTTTGATCGGATCAAAATGAAGGAGAAATAGTTTTAAGTCGAATGCGTATCGAAGAAGACAACGTCCTACCACGTTTAAATTTAAGACGGATCTTAGAATTCCGCTCGTGTCTCCCTATCATCTCCAGAGCACGCAAGACACAAACACTGTTGAAGGAGATTCGATTCACTAGGAAGCATTCACCCCTAGATGCACTCAACGAAATGAAGTAATCTAGGCAGGGTTTTAGAGTAAAAATAGTTTCACCTCGGGCGTGACATTTCCTTTCGTAAATCCACTTCACCTGAAGACTTGGGTGTTCCATGTGTGACTGTTACACACACAACAGCAATCAGAAAGGCCGGGCGTGCCGACGGCACACGACAATAGACGTTTCGCGTCATCGTCGCGGAGTTTCATTTTGACCGCGTAACGCGCGGGTATTTCGGAGCGTGGATCGATGTGGGTTGCGGAGAAGGCGCGATTGCGCACCGCGCGGCCCGTTTGCTCGACACCGGAGGCCCTTTTCCGAAGTCATTTGCATCGATTTGCGATGAGCCGAGAACGCGTCGAACCAGAGAGTCGGGCCGGGGCTGTGCAATTTGTCTCCTCGCATTGTGCCGGCGCTGGTGGGCAGGGAGAATTGAGTAATGAGCCTATCTGCGACCGCACGACGCGTTCCTCCCTGTAGTCCCGCGAGCGGTGACTTTATACTTCTTCAACTCTGCGGCAGGCGGCGAGGGAGCGAATTGTCGCCCGGTTGAGTGAACTCACTCCTCGTTCTTTTGTTCTGAGACTTAAACGATGTACATTACTAGCAATTTCCTAGTAACG